>JBBBDQ010000115.1:1220000-1275000 GCA_037127315.1 Ascarosepion bandense
TAGTGTGAGTAGATGGTAGAAATGTTTGTGAACTAAGTTATGGAAGAGTTTACCAATGTTAGTTTGGGCGCTACGGTTGAAGGATGGGTTAAACCAAATAATGTTACGTTTATATATATAACCTTTATGATAAGAGAACGTAAGTGAAATTTTATGAAACCAGAAAATTTATGTATAATCTTCAAAAGGTATTAATCCGGGTTCTATAGCCTTGGCTGGCAACCAGTCTTCCGCAGAAAACAATGGCAACCTACTGCGGGATAATTTTGTGCCCAGTCAGTCATATCTCTTTCGACATATGATCACCCAAGCGTGTATCACGTATGGCACTTAAATGACTGACCTCTCTCTAACCATAGCTCAATTAGGTCTATTTGACTACTAAACTACTAAATCTACTAAACTCCAGCTGCAACACAATTCGGTCTATTTGATTAGTAAATCTACTAAATCGACTAAACTCCAGCTACATCACTGACTACTAAAACTACTAAATCTACTAAACTCAAGCTGCATCAGAATTAGTTCTATTTGACTACTAAAACTACTAAACTCCAGCTGCAACACACTAGTAGAAAATACAATTATAATAGCTTTATTCGCGTGAAAAAATACTAAAAAAAAAAAAATGAATGCACTAATAATCAAAATAAAGAGCCAACACTCAATAACATCAATTATGAATATGGCCACAGTCTGCAGACCGTTTTGGCGGATAGGAAAACACACATTTCCATCACTCTAGAAAAATAATTAAAAATATATATTCTTCTTCTTCTATGTGCCTCGTCCTATCAGAACGTAGGCGATCATGGCCTTCCACGTCTCCCTATCCCTGGTGACTCTTAGCACACTTTCTTTGTAACATATCGCAACCCCGTTTTATCATCCACCTGCTCCGTCCCTTCAAATATTTTATCCGCTGCTCTCCCCTGTCTCTTTTCTCTCTACCCGACCTGTTAGTATCAGGCTCTCCAAGCACTCCTTCCTCAATGCATATCCGAGGAACTTCAGTTGTCTTTTCCTGATGCTTAATATTAATTTCCTTTCCGTTTCCATTCTTGCCAACACCTCACCATTGTCCACATGCTGGATCCATGATATCCGCAGCATCCTTCTGTAGAACCTCATTTCAGCTGCTTCAAGTTTTTCCTTCATCTTTGATGATATTGTCGAATATTCACTGCCATATTGAAGAACTGACACATAGTAATCTAGTACTCTCTTCTTCGTTTCTAGTGAAAGTTTCCTGTGTCTTAATATTTTACTCAGCTTCTGGAACGCGTCCTTCGCTATGCCAATTTGTCTTCGGAACTCTGTGTCGCACTTTCCGCCTTCTGTTAGAACACTTCCCAGGTATTTAAACTTTTGTACCTGCTTGATTTTAGTATCCCCCACCTGTATTTGGCATTTTGGATTGCTCTTTTTTGCTGATGACAATGCATTTGGTTTTCTTGTAGTTTATTTGTAGTCCTTTTTGTCACTCTCTTAAAGATCCTTCATGATGGCTAATAGCTTCATTAAAGACGACACACAGATTACAGAGAATAAGCTTTTTATTATTTTTTCTTTGTGTTCGTATAAGTGAGTTCATGAAATCTATGACAAAACCAATTACCTTTCTGAGGCCATCAGTTCTAAACACAGTATCTATGTTGAAAACACAATTATTTACTTTTGTTTTAAGTTTACAAATTGACAGCTGATCTAAAAAAATACCTAGTATCTTCTGTTAACTGGAGCAAGAAATGGCCAGTTAGTTTGAACGCCTTCAAAATAAAACAGCTCTCTATAAATCATCTGAGAGAAACATTTCTGCCTTCCATGCGCATGGCTAATGTTTATCTGCAGGTAAGTGATCTATTGCTCCTTCTCGGGCTAGCGTTTTCTGTTGACATGAAGTGCAACGATTACGTAGAAATTATAGTGGGTTGCTTATCTATTCTTTTCTGTTAGTAGTGGAGAGTCCGTTCTAGTGAAGGGTAGTTGTCTATTGTTGAAGATTAATGGAATTTGGTCTTGTTGTAGATAGCCCGCTATAAGTCATAAAATGATTATAAAATCAAAAATAGGAAATTGAATTGAAAAATAACATTTTATACATACATATATCAATTAATGTTTTTACAGTTGAAGTAATAACTTGAAGTATAGGTCAAACGGAGGTTAAAATGTCCATGGCAATAAAACGCTGAAAGAGAATTAATGCTTAGAGATTTGGGAGCGTGTAAGTAAGGAATTCTTAGGTCAGTAAGTAATTTTTAGACACGGAAGAAGGTAAGGAGAGGTGAAGAGAGGCAAGCATAGTAGCTGCTTGACTTGGTCAAGGGAGATACTAATTACATTCGTCTCTCTCGAGTCTGTCTGTCTTTCTGTCTGGCGATGATTTCTGTATCGGCTTTTTATATCTTCTTTTTGGATCGCAACTGATCATTTGGGATTTCACATCCGTATTTTATTCTGGGCTTCCCATTGGCCGATAAATAAAATTCGCGTAGGCTCGCGAACTGGAAATTTAATATTTAATGAATTTTTTAGTTTTCAACCGGAATACCTGCGCGAACCCGGATGCGCACCGTCGAGTTTTGTTCATTTTCTTTTTGGTTGTGTGGGCGCAAACATCCGGTCCATCACTTTTGCTCCGTATCACCACAAAATAATTGCTAGATCTGCTACTACGAAAGAATTAGTTGCTAGGTTTGCTTTTAAGAAGACAACTTTTTTAAAGCTCGAAATTATCTTACATATTTATGAGTCTTCCATTTGTTCATATATTGAATATTGCTGCTTCATATAATCTGGAGATCCTGCTCTCAATGAAAATCTTATTATATGGATTTTTATTGTAAGCAAAGGAAACATATTTCATGTAACGATTTGCATGTTCTAGCGTTAGTTAATATTTTCCATTTAACTGTAGGAGTTTTATTTGCAGTATCAATTGTAGTATTTAGAGAGAGAACAGATTTACTCTATACTTTATTATAGAAAGATAAGTTATACTGGTAAAATCGGGATTTAAAATTACTTTAAGTACATCCGATATGATGCTTGGTAAGTTTAAAATTTTCTGTAGTGGAGATGGTAGCTTCGTATACAATGGAATACTTAAGGCATTTATTTTCAAAGGGCATATGTTAGGGTGATGGTAATTGCAGGAACTTGTGTTATTATCATTATTTATGGTAAGTTGATTATAATTAATATAACAATATTGTTTTACGATTTTATTATTGTATTTTATCATATCAAGATTATCAGTCCAGCGATAACTAAGTTTCACTGTATTTTTATGAAAGATTTTGCTAAGGAGATTATTAGTTGAGAATTGTTTTAGAACTAGATTAAGGAATTTATTGCCTAACTTGGTAGTAACCATTCGATTAAATGGTGATGTGTACCAAATTATTTTCCTATTTCTATTATGTTTGGTATTATGATTAATTTTTTATGATTTTTAATATCCTTGCAATTATAGCCGCTGTTTTTTAGGGCTGTACTCTATTAATAACAATGCTAATAGAAAATGCATTCAGTGGAGAAATTATTGTTTATATTGTTTATTTTGCTTGCAAGAAATAAATTCAAATAATAAATTTCCCTAAAATTGACTATTGAACCAAGATAATGAAATCACTCATTTTTGCTGCCATAGAAGTTTCCATTCTCTTAAATATATCTGAATTTATTTCACTTTTATCTTAAATTTTTCACTATTTCCATTTTTTTATACCTTAAAAAATAGCTTATTTAACAGGCAAGTTTTTAGTTACTATGATTCTTTTATATGTATTTTGTAGAGAAATACCCTTAAGAATTAATTTTAATTTAATTTTTTATTTTAATTTTTATTTGTTTACATTATCCTTATTTATATTGATTTGATTTGATTTATTTTATATTTACTTTATTTTACTTTACCTTTTCTTACGTTTCGAGTTTTCTTTGCTAATCTTTACCAGTTTTTCTTTTCTTTTTTTCATTTTTCCTTTTTCCTTTTTTTTCTTTTTATTGTTTTCTTTTTTTTCTTTTATAAAATTTTTCATATGTCTGGCTTTCAGTGGCAAAACATTGGAACACAACTTTCTATGAGTCGTACACACACTATTCTTTAAAATGTTATAACATCCCACCCCACTTAATTCATCACATTGTATTTATTCTTATATTTTTATTTATTTTATATTTTATTATTTTATTTTATTATTTTATTTTTTAATCTCCTTATTTATATATATTACTAAATAAATGAACCACATTTTACTGCCTAATCATTGTGTTTAACACTGAAGCTTTATATGCTATTAATATAATAATAATAATAATAATAATAATAATATATTTATATATATATACATATATATTTGTGTGTGTTTGTGTGAGTAAGGAGGTCTTATCAGTAAACAGATTCAATAATTAATTACAATAGTGTTGATTTTCAAATATATTGTGAATAACTCGAAAGGTTTGTCCGATTGAGATTGACGTCATAAATTGGGAGTCGTATCCATGGAAATTCGTCAATATGAAAATATTTGCCAGAAACTGATGATCTGATCTCACCTTACATACATCTCTCAGGAATGCATAGTGAACCCTCGGAAGGTGTAGCGACAGATGGTCTGTAGATTATATAAGCATGAAACTCGCAGTAAGCATACAGTGATATTTTCTGTATCTACACTACCGATATCTACATACACCCTCCCCTTTATAATTAGCAGACAATATATATATATATATATATATATATATATATATATCAAATCCAAAAGGATTAGCAAATAGGTAAATCCCAAAAATTCAATCCTATTAATATTAATTTTATTAATATGATTGTAAATATATATATATATATATATAGTCATCCGCAGACAGATCTGTTTCGCTCTATCACAGCTCATCAGTACGGTTAGACTCCGACTGCTTTTTAAACACAGGATTTTAGCCCGACCGAATTGGCGTCAGTCGGCGATTCTACCTCTGGGTTATTATGGGCGCTCGGTAGAAGAAGGCAGCCTTTTTAGCGCTTATATTATCATTATACACGCCCAATAGCCAGAGTGCTCTAATTCATTAGAGAATGAGCGATGCGTACATGCCAGAGTAGCTACTGTTTATCAAAGTCTACCATTCTTCCAGAGTGCTCAATCAGGGTCAGTCAGTCAGTTAAGTGCCATACGTGATACACGCTTGGGCGATCATGTCTCGAAAGAGACATGACTGACTGGGCAGAAGATTATCCCGCAGTAGGTTGCCATTGCTTTCTGCGGTAGACTGGTTGCCAGCCAAGGCTATAGAACCCAATCTGTCCTGTTATTTAACCCATAACTGGAAGGAAGAGACAGATTAATACCTTTCCCAAATACCTTATATATATATATATATATATATATATATATATACAAGCTCCGATAAAATATTATCAGTATTATTGTTTTAGTAACTGAGCCAAAAGACCGCACAGAGAACCCACTTAGCACAGATTGTTTCGGAAGCAAGTAATAACCTTCTTGCTCATTTTTGTCGTTTTTAACACTACTTGGGCGGAAAGTGTGTAGTGTGTGGACGTCTCAGAGGTTCTACTAGTGACAATGGCTCGTGCAGTAGTTTTGGTCAAGATCAACACTCCCCACCTTCGACAATTATATTTCCCTTGTCTCGCTCCTTGAGACTTTTACACCCCCAAAATCAAATCCCATTTGAAAGGAACAAGGTTTTAAGAAGTCAAAGAAATCTAAGGGAATGCGACGAGGAAATCTAAGAGAATGAGACGAGAAAATATATCTCCCTAGCAAAAAATTTCTATGAATGCTTCTATGAATTGAAAACGACGATGCATAAAGTATTTGGCTTCAAAAGGGGGACTGTGTTGAAATTGGTTAAACGCCAAATGTGTTGTAGGCCCGATATTTAGTTTTATCAGATCTCGTTTTTGTAAAAATGTAATTTTTTCAGAAGTTTCAAAATTACCATATAACGTATTTGAATGCATACCAGATTCTTCGTTCACTATAAGAGCAAATAATAATGAAATTCAAATTTATAATCTTTTATTAATCCAAGTGCAAAGATATCTGGCGACCATTCCAAGAGAAAAGATTATACACTGCAGAAGTTCGAATCGATACTACGAATATTAAAGAAAGAAAAGCCGAGTTGGGTGGGTAGTTGATTCATTGGTTTACTCGTATTTCATTTCATTGTTTCAGTTATAAGGAGATTTTTTCGGATAAAAAAGAAAATCATTATTTGTTGTCAATGGCAGTATAAACTAGCCAGAACATGGTTGAGGCAAGAATGTAAGCCTCAGGGTTACCAGTTGGATATACATGCTAGGACACCAAGGAATGTGCGACATGGCACTACAAATACCACGATACTGTGCGGCTGTTGATCAGAGCATGCTGTCTAAGTGCTAACAAAGGGTTTGATCTCATTACTACAAGTCGAATACTGCAGCTAGCAAACTGCCAGCTCGTTACCCACGTAACGAAAAGACAAAGTCCCTGATTAAACAGATCATCAAAAATATAAGACAGTTAAATCATTATGGCTTTGGAAGAAAGAAAGAAAGAAAGAAAGAAAGAAAGAAAGAAAGAGTCGGTGAACTATATTCTAAACAGGGAACAAAGAATAATACTCTACTCCTGTTTAAGAAACACTAAAAGCGTGCAAGCCAGATGATAGGTGAGCCTATCTATTACCATTAATCTTATCACAGCAAGGAGGATGACCATTTTTCTCGAGACACCAAATCTAGGAGGATGCCCCATAAGGCTATAAACCTCATCTATTCTAAGTGACGATTACTGAGGATTAATATTACTCAGGTCGAATTGAGATTGCTGTGAGTGTGGTGTGTCTTTTTTGGCTACGACTACAACTACTGGAATAGCAGGTGGACTCAAGTAGCAAGACATTTCGAATTAAGCGTACAGACATGTTTCTAAGTTGCCAATGATTTTACGTATTATTTTATTTTCCACTTTCCAGGTGAGGGTGTTTCTTTCAACGCTGATATTCTTGGTATATTATCAATTCCGGCTTTTGATTCGTGGAATATTATATCCAGCCGAAAGAATCTCTATGAAAAGTTGCCGACCATGTCTATTGAACAGGTTAAGAGGCTCATCCCTTGTTCCCTGTTTAGGATGTGGTTTCCGGCTTTCTCTTTTTCAATCTTCTCACTTTGTTTTTTTTTCAATTGGAGTAGATAGATCTATCTATCGCCCGGTTCACACTCCACCCACGTCTATTGACAGGTTAAGAGGCTCATCCATTGTTCCCTGTTTAGGATGTGGTTTCCGGCTTTATCTTTTCCAATCTTTTCACTATTACGTAGCCTCCTGCACATCAGTGGCATTGCTACCGTGCTCCGGGTGATGCAATTAAAAAAAAACAAACAAAAAAACTAAAACCCAAAAAGAGGACCTTCTGGAACTCAACTGGCAAATAGGATTTTTGAATATTTTCAGTGACCAAACAAAAAAATTATTGTATCTAAACTTAATTATAAATGGAACTTTGTCTGCGTGTGTGTGTGTGTGTGTGTGTCTTCGTGAGTGCGTTTCCGTTACCTATAGACTCCGAAACGGCTGAACTGATTTTCTTAAAAATTTACACAGTTGTACTATAAGCGCCTGCAAGTGTTCCTAGCTAGGTTTTGTGTCGAGGTACTCCCGATAAATATCAAAACTCGATAATCGAAAAAATCGAGTTATAGAAGGAGTGGTCCGGTTTTAATCAAATTTGATACATTCATAGACAAAGACATAAGAAACGATATTCAAAAGTCTCAAGGTTGCAGTTCTTACAATAGTGCAGAAAATCGATAATATATATATATATATATAAAAGGCAAGATGTTTGTGTGTGTGTCTGTTTATCTGCCTGTATGTCTGTATTTTCTCAGCCCTTTTATTTTAGTTTTTGCTTCAGGTTTGGCTCTAAGTAGGTATAATTGTAGTTTTTAGGCTCAGCAATGATACCATTTACTCAGAAGACTTATTTAGCCTTCAAGATTCAGTTTACGACGAAAAAACTTATTTGATATCGATACCAGGAAATCAAAATTTGACTTACATTCATTCATTTTTCTTTCAGTCTACGGTTTCGCTTTAACTGGAAACAACTATTGCTTTTTAGTCTTTCGTGCCAACGTCCAAATAGTCTGAGCTCTAAGACCATGGATTAGTTTTAAAGCTTTTATTACACCCGAGCAACGCCGGGCTATACTGCTAGTATATACATATATTTGTGAATTTCCAATAATAGCAATTATATTACTTCGGTAGTCCTACGTGCTAAAAATATTTGACCCTCACCTTTCCTTCTTCCTTGTAACAACTCTCCAGTAAACTCTGTTTTCTGTTTTGAATGCCACAATTGTATATTTGTATATATTTTATTTTGTGTTTTTAGTAGATTAAATATTTGTGATTTAGCTCTGTGTTTCGGTAAATCATGTTCTTTTTTTTGTTACAACTTCTTACACGTATCTGTTCAATATTCTTCAGCGTAGAATCGTTTCTCTTGAAACGGTCGTCAGATATCTTTCCACTTTGTGAAACCAATTCAAATTTTTCATTACTTCCAAGGAATTTTCTGTTTCAGGCTATCTTCCTCTTTGCCGAAAAAATTTTAACACTGATATGCATGGCCTTGGTGTTTATATCCGGGATAATCTTCCAATGTAAAGCGAATTGTCCCTCGTGTCCCTAACATCTGTTTTCGACTTTCCTAATTAAACTCTGCAAGCTATCTCTGTTTCCTTCATCATTCCTTCTCTTCTAACTACTGCAATATATTAGGCAACATTTCTAGCCGTATAGAAACAGCATTCTATATTCATTTTCGTGTTTGTTGAATTTAATGCCCATCATCTTGGTCTCTCGCTTCCAACCGACCTGAAATGGAAAGACTACATAGAATCCGAGTACATGAATTTAAGCGAGCTACGAGGATGGCATGTAGGTCTCACCATTTAAACGTTTAGATAGTTAAACATAACCATCACTTCTACTCGAAGTTTCTTTTCTCGAAGTTCCCACCCGTGGAACTCCTTTCCGTTTATCTACTTTCCTACTAGCTAAAATCTCCAAAAATGTAAAAGCAACGTCAACCGCCATCTTGTTTTTCTTGAATCTTGTTCATTTTTTATCCTTCCATAAATACCCATTGCACCCAGTTTTTTTCTCTCACTGAAATAGCCTGCACACTTGTGGCAGTCACGGCTTGCTTTAGGTGAAATAATTAAAAAATCTTCTAATGTTACTGATATTACTGGTATTCATATTTTCATTTTTTTCATTGCTCAGTATCTTACTCAGATTGTGGGCTACTTCGACATGGGGTGATGGTTAACAAGCTTGTCCCGCCGGTACAATTACTACTTAGTCGTGAGTTCGATCTGTAATGGGTTCCCCATATCTCCATACTTTCAGCCGTGTATCTCATCTAAGCTACGCTTAAACAATCACCTCTTTTTCAAACTGTAGATTTCTCTACTCGTTTCCCCAACAAACTTGAGAAACATGCTCCTTAAATTTATTTGTTCCATACCTCCACACCTTCTCTTAGTGCTCTTCGCAACACTGTTCTCTTGGCAACTCGGATCACGTTATAATATCTATTGTTATTTTCGTTCTAATAATTTATTAGACAGAAACCTCCTATGCATAAGGCCTCTTTTTATTTATGATTGGGATCCATTTAGTGACTATCTTCGAGACTACCCCTAAGCTGATATTTTTAATCTTCATATTAATTGCGTCACAATGGTTTTCTCTTCAGTCAAAGACAGCCTAAATGCTTTCATTTCCCCTTGGAAATAGTAGGGGAAACCTCCATCTTCATCATGGTTCACAGCAGCATGCTCTTCCGCTCTAGACCCCAGGAACCAATATTTTTCTCTATACCAGCGTGTCAGTATCACAACAGATCTATTTGTGGTTACACGTAATAAATATCAACGTGTTTTCGAAAGAGCCAAGTCTTTCTTTGCTGAGAACATGAGTATTGCATCTGACATCTTTGGCTCTTGTGATTACTAGCGGCTCTGCAACGGTGTATTAAATAAGAGTCATTTTTTATTCCTCCTCTCTTCAATCAATTTTAGGTGTTAACATCACCTAATGATAAAGATTTATTTTTTTTTCCTTAAATTATCCTTAAATTATACTCTTGGAAGTATTCTTACCTAACTTAGAACTGAAACACTAGAGTGTGATATACAAATTACTTTATGGTTTCTGCTATTATATCTAATTTGGATCTTCCCAAAGCATATGTAGCTGATGTCATTCATGTAATAGTCTGTACAAAATGTGCTCTTTAACTGCCACCTCTTCTCTCTAAACTGTATAACAAATATCTTGAAACCTCTTGCTTTTCTGCTTGCTGAAAATCCTCATCTATTGTTTCAATTTTTAAAAACTTAGGTGAACCTTCCGATCCTTGCAATTATCAACCTACTAGTCTTCTACGCCATTTTGGCTACTAGAAGCCTTAATCAATGCTGAATTAGTTAATCATCTCAAAACGCAGTGTCATCTTTCAAACAAGCAGTATAACTTTCGTTTCTCTAGTTCAGCTGCTGATGTATTAACGATTATTATGGAAAGAGTCTATCAAGGTTTATATAAGAATAGTGAAACTCAGACGGATGTACGTTGTGGTGCAGTGGATATCGACTCAGAACGACAAATCGGGGTGCCGAGTTCGAATTTCAGTGGAATTCCTTGCATTCACTTACGCACAAATATCCTTAGGAAAAAGGTATTAATCACTCTCCTCCCTACAGTTATGGGCTAAATAATAGGACAGCCTTGGCTGGTAACCGCTCTACCGCAGAAAGCAATAGAAACTTACTGCGGGATAATCTACTGCCCAGTCAGTCATGTCTCGAAAGAGACATGACCGCCCAAAGCGTGTATCACGTATGGAACTTAACTAACTGACTGAAGCTCAGACTGTTGCTTTAGACATCTCGAAAGCGTTTGACAGGGTTGTGCATGCCGGTCTTCTCCACAAGTTGAACAGTTATGTTGTGTCAGGACGAATTTTTGAACTGATTCAGTTTTTCTTATCAAACCCTGAAATGAAAGTTGTCCTGAACGGCCACTCTTCTAGATTTTTCTGTGCTATTGCAGTTGTTCTCTATCTTTTGTCTGTATTTTAAATTTTCATTGACGACCTTCCTGATATTATCAGCCTCAACTTTCAGTATTTATGCTGATGACATAAGTATTAACTCTTGTCTCGATACTAAGTTTGATCAGTTCGTTAAGGTCAAACTGGCATCTAATTAAAAAAAAACGACCTATAATCTGTTGTTAACTGGGCCAAATGATGGCGTATTAATTTTAACGCCTCCAAAACTAAATTGCTCTCTATTAGTCATTAGAGAAACCCCACTGTACCTTCCATCATCATGGTTGATGTTAACCTCCAAGCAAGACACTTTCTTTTTTGGGTTAACGTTGATTACATTGAATCTATTGATAGGTCAACTGCTAAGAAAGTTGGTTCACTGTGTTGTGCTAGACAATTTTTATCTCCAGAATTTATATTACATTTCTATAAGTCTATTATTCCCTCATGCTTAGAATATTGCTGCTGCCACTATTAATTAAGAGATTGTTTATAAAATCAAAAGAAGACACAGCAGTATTATTGGTATTGAGTTGGCACCTCGGCTTCAATTACTTCCCTACCGTCTTGGTACCTAGAATTTATGCATTTAACTGCTGCAATATATAGGCAACAAGTTCTTATTAATTTTCAGTTGAATTGACTAAATGTAACCCTAAGTTCTATACTGACAGTTCATTTTCTTGCATTTCTTGCTTGTGGAACTCTCTTCGGGCTCCATGCTTTCCGGCAAACTTTGTTATTAAAAAAATTTAAAATGTAATGTTAATTGCTATCTACATTTTCCCTCATTATTCTTCTGCGTATTGTTTTCCTTTATTCATAATATTTCTGCATTCTAATGTTTTCAAACCCTGCAAGCCGTTGTGTCTTAGTTGCTTTATTGCCTTGCTTGCAGTTGTTCTGTCGCATCTGTTACCATTCTTCTGGTCTGCAAAATTTCGTGATTAAGCCAGAGGAAGTTGGTGGTAAGTGTTTTCTTTTGTCGTATATTCTCTCATATTTCTGCAGTCACTTTCTTTGCAAAATTGATATCGACCATATTTTGCACTTCTCTACGCGAAACAAATGAAGTGGGGAGGTAATCGGTAATAATTCACCGCCAATACCCTTATCTGACATGTAGTCTTGTTTTGCCAGATACCATGTGGCTAGGGCGCGACGGAGTGGACTACAGTCTTTCCGCCGGCCTCATCAATTTCTGGCAAACATTTCCACATTGACGAATTTCCATGGATACGGTTCCCGGGTTATGACGTCAAACTGTTCAATGTACAAAACTGAATTATTCACAATATTTTGGAAAATCCTTATTCTTGTATTTAGACATTGGAATCGTTTGCAGATAAGACAAAACCCACCCACAGACACAATCATACATACGTACACAAAATAGACTTACTCATAAATGCGTAACTACGACTATATCACGTTGTAACACCGGTTCCTGTACGATCATCAAAGTTAATACAACCTGTATTTAATTCCTTCAGAGATGTGTTTAATTGTACTGACAGGATGGTTAGATCCAGCGTTCACATACCGCAGTTTTATGTTAGGTTTCATATATAAGGAGACATTGCCAGTTTGTAGATTAAATTTTACACCCAACTATTGGACAAGCTTCTTATTCATATTCACCTCTATTTCCAAGTTGATGTTCTTGAAGATAAAAAAAAAACAGCATTTTTCTTATTTTGTCAGTTACTTTTCTGCTGTCTGACACTCATCAGCCCATCATCTCTAGACAATACGTAGTTGTCGCTGTGGACTATTTTTATAGATCTTATATAAACTATGCAAACCATTTGTTCAAAAATCTTGGCTGCATCGAATGAACCCTGTGGTACATCAAAGACGCCCTTTTTTATTCTCTTAATCCATACTTCGACATTATAGAATAATATAGATTTATATCTATGTAAAATTATGCTTACATGTTCAGATGCTATATTTATAAAGCCCTTAGCAAAATCCAAAATCTCAATCAACCTTTTTTAAATATTGATGGGTTAGAAGTTCCTGATCTTATCTCTAATTTTCTGGAACTAAGAAATACACTTACTTGTGTTCTTTGGTTTGCTTGCGTCAGTTGTTTAGATAAGTGCCATACGGGACACATGCTTGGGCGACCATATCTCGAAAGAGACATGACTGACTAGGCAGACGATTTTCCCGCAGTAGTTACCATTACCTTCTGCGGTGGACTGGTTGTCAACCAAGGCTATGGGAACCAAGTTGTTCGGAAATTTAACCCATAGCTGGAGGGGTTAGAGACGGAAAGGATTTCCAAAGAAATGATTAAAAATGGTATTCTCAGCATCCGTCAGCAGAATTGCATCTCTGTTGCGTCTCTTCTTATATAGAGAACTAGCAGTTTAGTCCGGTTTCACTCGGGTAGTTAAGGAATAATAAGAATAAAAACATATGAATTTACATAGCAAATACTTACACAACGTCCACCCACATCATTCTTATAGATAACAATGTAAAATTACTCTATTAGATTAAGGTGGGAGGGGGAGTGGCAAAATATATAGATATAGATAATATATAATGGGGTGATCGATTCTATGTTATAATCAGTAACTAAACTGTTCCCTGACTTTGTGGGGTGATAATATACATTTTCTACCCCTAATTTTGACTTTCTGAAAAATTTTCGAGGTGTCGTTAGCGCTTTAAAATTTTGATCTACATCAGAGCGCAACTCATGTCGATCTAGACCGCAAAATGCATACGCTAAGTCGAATCTATGAAACAAACAAATACTTACACAACGTCCACCCTCGTCACTTTTATAGATATACATTGTCCAGCATCCATTGCCATGTCGGAAGAAAGATATGAAATAACAGGTCAGAAGTCTTTTCTGTTTGCATCTTAATACTTTGCTTAGTTTCTGGCAGACATATTTCCAAAATATCGCATTTTCTATGGTCGATTACAAGTAAGACTTTTGTGCTTGATTGATTTAGAAGTCTCCAATTTGATTCTCAAAACATTGATTTCCTGCGAAAGTTAGAAGAATTTCTCGCATGGTATCTCGTTAACCAATCAATTGCAATCATCGATTTTATCGCCGTTATTATTCTCACCGAATAATCTTGAACAATCTTTCGAATCAACGCCAGTGTAAGAAGAAAGAAAACGGTGTTATTTGTGTGGTATCTCGTCAGTCGCTCAAGGGTAATTATTACTTTTATTGCCTTTATAATTCCCTTCGAATAATCTTGAGCTATCATTCGAATCACTTCCAGTGTAAGAAGAAAATCAAAGACGTTATTCGCGTGGCATCTCGTCAGCTATTCCAAAATAGTCATTACTTTTATTGACGTTATTCTCAGTAAATTATCTTAAATCACTCTGCAAGAAAAAAAAGTTGCAGCTATAAAGATTATCGCGTTGGCCATTACAAGAGTGAAAATATCCCTTCCAAAACAATAACATTTCTTACAAATAATTTCAGCAATCTCAACAGAAGACATTTCGTTAGCTACTCCCAAATGTTTAAGTTTGTTCAGAAGTCAATAATTTTATAACCATTTTAATAAATTTGTTTGGACAACAATAGATATTTCTGCCGAGCATGCGAGCAACGATGAGGTGTTGGAAAGAATGGCAACGAAAAGAAAATTAATAGTGAGCATCAGGAAGAGGCAACTGAGGGAAGAGGGCTTGGAGAACCTGATTCTGACAGACCATATAGAAGGAAAAAGAGACAGAGGAAGGCAGCGGATAACATATTTGAAGGGCCTGATCAGGTGAATGAGGGAACGGGGGTTGCGAGGTGTAACAGGGAAAATATATTTAGAGCCACCAGGGATAGACAGACGTGGAGAATCATGATCGCCTAAGTCCTGAAAGGACAGGGCACATAGAAGAAGAAGAAGAAGAAGAAGAAGAAGAAGAAGAAATAAGAATAATACTCGTAAAGTCGTCTTGCTAAATTGAAAGTGTAGGTGTGTCATGAAACTTCAGTGTCTACATTTTACAATAAGCATTTATTCGGATGGATGGGCCAATGGTGAAGAAAGAACATAATATCAGTTTCTGATTTTCAGACACATATACACAAAATGTCAATATCGATGAACTGCTTGAGCACGTTGGCGTGGTGTAATTGTTAGCAATCTTGTCTTGTTACATCAGTTATAACTGAGTGGCGAGTTCGATTCTCACTGGATGCCTCATACTTTCGGACTTGTGCCACATCTAAACAAATTGCATTAATAATTAGCGAAAAGAGGAAAAAGTAATCAGGAGATAGTGAATAACATTGCATTTAAATCTTTGAAGATTAAAGTTTCTTGGAGAGCATGGAGCTGGAAGAGTTCCAGAATCGAAAAAAAAAGTTTTAAACTTTTGGCTTAGTTAAAATCCGCCTTTCACCTTGGTAACTTTCTTATCGATTAAACTAATTCGAGTACAAATGACAACTTCATCAGCCAAATTCAACGTTTAAATGCCCAGCAACATTGACAAATGTTTCTACCAGTGTGAAATGAAAATAAATGTTTCTCTGTTCCGTATTATGGCGATTTTCTAAGCGCAGAATAGATTGCGGAACAAGGCCGAAAATATGGGACGCCCAGTGAGGATCGAAATCACTACCTAATTGTAATGATTCCAGCGAGACAAGCTTGCTAACCATTACACCACCTCGAGCCCCCCCCCCCCCCGGTTCCGTATTATGTAATTACAAATTCTCAACTTCAGATAATTTTTTAATCGGTATTACCCCATGCAGAGCAGAAATGCACAAAAGATTATTCAATGGGGAAGAATTAGGAACACAAATATTAATAATTAGCGGGAAGAGGAAATAGTAATCAGGATGGCAGTAGATAGTGAATGACATTGCATTTAAATCTTTGAAGATTACGTTGCTTGGAGAGCATGGAGCCGGAAGAGTTCCAGGACCGAGAATCCCGAGAAAAGAAACTGTTAGCATAGAGTTTACGGTTACATCTAGCCAGCTTAACAGGTCTAGATACCATGGCGAAGAGCTCATCCGAACAATTACCATGAAATATTTATATAGAAATGGCACCGAGGGGCCACTTTATGGTGGTAGAAAATGGATTGAAACCGAGCCGCCAAATTAAAACAAGTAATATTGTTGAATTCAAGAACTGAGAGCCGAGTTCGAATTCCAGTTGAATTTCTTGCATTCACTTAATTTATAGCCCTTTCTTCACGTGGTGATGGAAACTGGAATTCCATTTACGCCTTAGTGGTATTTCGATAAATTCTTCAAGTTAGGAAAATAGTGAGAAAGTACGCTCAATCAAACTTTGTTGAATGAAGTGTTTCGTTTTTATTCTATTATTTCTGTCATTTTTTATTTGTTAATCGGAATATACGAAGTCGGCATCTATGAAGTCCCTGTTATTCAATAATCACGTAATTGTCAACATAAATATCAAGACGTCTTTTGATTGGATAAAGCTGTTTTATATATTCAACAATATTCAGTCAGTTAAGTGCCATACGTGATACACGTTTCGGGCAATCATGTCTCGAAAGAGACATGACTGACTACACAGAAGGTTATCCCGCAGTAGGTTTTCATTGCCTTCTGCGGTAGACTGATTACCAGCCAAGGCTATAGAACCCACTCTC
Source organism: Ascarosepion bandense (assembly GCA_037127315.1). Classification (NCBI taxonomy): domain Eukaryota; kingdom Metazoa; phylum Mollusca; class Cephalopoda; order Sepiida; family Sepiidae; genus Ascarosepion; species Ascarosepion bandense. The sequence continues at coordinate 1,236,780 of JBBBDQ010000115.1, forward strand.
TCCTGTTATTTAACCCATAACTGGAGGAAAGAGACGGATTAATACCTTTCCCAAGGGTATTTGCGCGTAAGTGAATGCAATGAATTCAGCTGGAATATCGAACACGGCTCCCCGATTTCTCGTTCCGAGCCGATATCCAATGCACCACAGCGCACATCCCAAAAAATTATGTACATGTTCTAAAACATAATTTATAATAAATATTCACAGCTCTATACATCATATAATGAGCACTGTTTGAAATTAATGTTTTGGACGGAAAAATTATTTCTTCGTTCTGTACCCACTCGGATATATATATATATATATATATATATATATATATATACTACCGGCCATAATTATAAGGCCACCCCAGTGTTTTAAAAAATTATATATTTTATACTACTTTTTAGTATTTATTGCCAAGTGAATAATTGTAAATGAAAATAGAATGGTTCTTTTGTTAATACTGTACAATAACATGTGCATCAAGTGAATTTATAAATATTTAATGATTACCTATATTGCAGTTTCATCAATGAAATAATTAAAACAATTTAAGGTGATTCGGACAAGTTCATCTTTGCTTCTATGTCTTAAAATTTTGCAAAGTAATAATAACAAAAGAACCATTCTATTTTCATTTAGATATATCCACTTAAAAATAGTATGAAATACATATTTCTTTTCAAAAACTGGGGTGGTCTAATATTTATGGCCGGTAGTATATATGCTTTATTTATAACTTATACTCTAACATAAATAAAAAAAATTAATATTATATTTTAATGAAATAAATGACCTACACAATATTAAATTAATGTTTTTAATACACTATAACTAAGAATACCACAATTATTTAATCATAATTCTGACTTTCTGTCCCCTTTAATCATAGATAGTAGTTAAAAAAATCTATTGTTCAATAATAAAAAAACAACCTAAAATCCAACCTCCTGATACAAATTATTGTCTATCCATTCAAAAAATCTTTCTTAACCAGACAGAATTAAAAAGTGACATGTCTAGATCTAAACCATCCTGCCTCCTTTTCTAACCCAAATGTTTAAATCTCCATGGTTCTAAATCTAAATGGTGATTGAATCATGGTCATCAGCAAAAGGTGCAACCCAAAATGCCAAATACAGGTGGGGGATAACAGAATCAAACAAGTCCAAGAATTTAAGTACCTAGGAAGTGTTCTAACAGGAGATGGAAAGTGCGACACGGAGATCCGAAGGCGAATTGGCATGGCAAAGGACGCGTTCCAGAAGATGAGCAAAATACTAACACACAGGAAGATCTCAATAGAAACGAAGAAAAGAGTGCTAGACTGCTACGTGATGTCACTTCTTCAATACGGCTGTGAATGCTGGACAATATCATCGAAAATGAGGACAAAACTAGAAGCGGCCGAAATGTGGTTCTACAGAAGGATGCTACGGATATCGTGGACTGAGCATACAAGCAACGACGAAGTGTTAGAAAGAATAGCAACAAAAAGGAAATTGATGCTGAGCATCAGGAAGAGACAACTGAAGTTCCTGGGACATGCAATGAGGAAGGAAAGCCTGGAGAACCTGATACTGACTGGACAGATAGAAGGAAGGAGAGACAGAGAAAGGCAGGGGATAACATATTTGCAGCGTCTGATCAGGTGGATGACGGAACGGGGGTTGCCAGGAACAACAGGAGCAAACATACTAAGAGCCACAAGGGATAGGGAGACGTGGAGATCCATGATCGCCTACGTCCTGACGGGACAGGGCACATAGAAGAAGAAGAAGAAGATTGAATCAGTGTTGACACACCTAAATGCATTTCCACCAACTACCACTCCGTATTTTTCTAAATAACCATGAATTCACCTTATATTTTTAAAAATAAGTCGTTTTCACCATTTATTTTAACATGTCACCTGAAGAGGAATAGTTTTGTTCCGAAACATGAAAATTTTGTGTAGTGATATTATGCTTTTATAAACCGTTGTAATAACAAAGTTACAATATATATATATATATATATATATATATATATATATATTGCTTTTTATTGTGTTAACTTTCTTTTAGCGCGCATGAAAAGGTATTCACTTAATTGCTTTATAATGAATTGGTTTCTTTTTGTCAACCAAAGAAATAAACCAATAAAAAGAAAAATCAAAATCAAATGAATCATCTGTAGAACCACTCACATTGAAAAACAAATAACAACCGGCCTAAATTAAGAATTTAAAGAAATTGAGAAATAGAAATTGTCCCTCTAACAAGAATGCGAAAAAATGACTAGCAGATTCATAGAATGCCCAAAAGGATATAATAGAAAAATTGCTTTCCTTATCAGACACTTCTAACTTGGTCCTTTTAGTTTGCCACCGTGTTCAAATCGTAGGCTTTAGGAAATGGTTTAATTTCTATTAGAGTTACAATTTTTCTTTAGTTGGTTGTCTCAATTTAGGTCAGTTATTTTTAATTTCCCTATATATTATAAAAATAAAGAAGGATAGCAACTCAAATACGTCCATCTACAAAAAATAACGTTTATAGTAATAGCAAAAAATATTGTGATAGCATAATGTTTTTAATATGGTTAATTATGACATCCACTGTAATAATTAATATCAATTTGACATAATTCTAGTGCAATGTAAGTCTTCGTTATCTCACTGATAGGACAGTCGTTTGAGAGTTCTCACTTTTTTTGCAAAATATTTCTTCGAGAAAGATGGAGAGCTTGTACAAAAGATAAAGTTTCTTCGCTAATCAAACAAGAAACCCGTTTAGCCTACCTTAATTCGCACTCAAAATGCTTATTGTTGACACTAATCTAGCAAATGTTAACCTTTATTTTAAACATATACTTGCTTCCTCGACAGATACAATCTCCAGGAATTTAAATGTAAGGTCAATAGACATCTCCTCTCACTAACTCTCTGTTTCTCTCTCTCTCTCTCTCTCTCTATATATATATATATATATATATATATATATATATATATATATATATATATATATATATATATATATATATATGTGTGTGTGTGTGTGTGTGTCTGTGTGTGTCGTTAAAACAAAATTGTACACAAAAATTATGCACAACCTGATTATGTGCCTCGCTTTCAATGGACCGCGTGTAACGTTACTGTATACGAACAGTTACCTTAAATTAAAAAAATTGAATGGCGCCAACGAATTGAATGCAGTATCGAATGTTTTTGTGAGAAGTGTCTTTGATAGTTTGCAGTATATGTGCTAAAGGGTACAATTCTGATGATGCAGGAAACAATAGGTGGATGCGTCATATATAGGCGACAGACCGAAGTACACATTGAAAGCAACGCCGTGGCGAAAAGGATAAACATATTAGTTTAATTTAATAATAAACTTTATTTAAAAAACAAAAAGAGTTGGTGCTGGTACAGTATATGATCTATACCCCACTATGTTCTAAAGCTTAAATCTAGACATGTTGGTTAATCTACATTCAAAATTATAGTGTATAAACTATAAAAAGCTGCTTTGGTTTATATACGAAACCAACCTTAAGTCATGTAAAATTGTTCTACATCTTAAATCTAGACATGTTGGTTAATCTACATTCAAAATTATAGTGTATAAACTATAAAAAGCTGCTTTGGTTTATATACGAAACCAACCTTAAGTCATGTAAAATTGTTCTACATCTTAAATCTAGACATGTTGGTTAATCTACATTCAAAATTATAGTGTATAAACTATAAAAAGCTGCTTTGGTTTATATACGAAACTAACCTTAAGTCATGTAAAATTATCTACCTTTATACAAAGGCAGGCAGTGATATTCAAAGAAGGCGACTTTAATTGAAATCTGAACTTGTCACATGCCTCCTCCCTGCAAGTAATCTGACCTTTGCATATCCCTTTGAATGTTTCTGAAATGTAGATGGCATCTAATTATGATGGACAGGTGGTAATCATCAAATAAGGTGGCTTTAATTAAAATTTTAACTTGTCAGAGAGGGAGAGAGAGAGAGAGAGAGAGAGAGAGAGAGAGTGAGAGAGAGAGAGACAGACAGACTGCACTTTAGTACTGAGCTTGCGTTTTGGAAACTTTAACATTGTTATAGATTACAAGCTATACCAGACATATACATGGAGATCACATACTATACCTGAACCAAAAACATTTGTCTACTCTATGAAAATCTCAGGTGATATTTTGACATTCCTATATTCTCATTTTATCTTAGTGAACTCAAAAAAAAAAAAAAAAAAAATGAAACCGTATGCTAAATCGTTTACCACCTGTAAGTATAGAAAATAATTATAGTTTTTAATGACTTGAATTTATCTTGAATATCCGGAGGCCAAATCGAGAGGAAACATCTGCTATGTGTTTAAAATGTTGAAGATATTATATTGGTACTTTGCAAGTTACGTTGGATTATATGTTGTGGTCTCCATTGCAAATGCTTTTAATACATTTTTTTTATCTTCTAGAAGATCTAACAATATAGCATTATCGATTTGACAGGTGTTCCATCAGAATCGATCGGCCTAACCAAAACAAATACGAAGCCAGGAAACTTTTACTTTGTTGAAAAAGCTGCCAATATTTAATTCCGTCAAAATGCCTGGCTATCTTCCTTGACAAAAATTCCAGACCAAGTGCGTAAAAATAAATAAAAGTGCGTGTCTGCTTTAACTTGCAATTAAATAAAAATGCACCAATCAATCTATGGAATTCCTTCTGCCATTTTCGATCTTTACAAGAGCCAGATCGGACGAAATATTGAGTATTGTTGCCATGTCTGGTGCTGGAGAAGCTCAATCCTCAGTTTCCAACCTTGATAGAGTTCCAAAGCATTAACGCGGCCTTGTGGATGATGAATTATTTTCTACCTTACAACCCCTTTCCCGCAGAAAGTCATTGTTAGCTACTCGCTAGTATAACTCTATTTTCAGGTCACATGTTCAGACGATCTACATTCCATAATTCACCCAAAGAAGACATTCATAGCTAGGACCTGGAAAACGATGTACGCAGAATCAACGAATCGTCACCCTCTTCGTATTTCATTGATAGGGATAATGTTCCGCTCAGACAGGTTCTTCCTTAGAACTACTACGTTGGGGAAGAGATTCCCGAAATGATGCTACCTCGATCACTACAAAAATTAACTTCGTGGGTTAAAAATCAATATACAACATTACAACAATCTAATTCAGTAACTGTCTAATGAGTGACACTTATACTATGCATTAGTGGGACAATGATAATAAAAAAAAGTAAATTCTACATACCGCAGAACCTTCAGATATTGGAGGCCATGTAAATTAAATCCAAGCAACCCACACTTAATAAAATCACCTTTAAATCCGGTCATAACACGTTACATTGCATTTGAATACGTGGTTCTGTTGTCATTTCGCGCTTATCACGCGGTGTGACGTCATAGAACCGCATTGCAAATTTGCGTACTGCGTTTGTTGTTTTTGTTAACTATTGCCGTTGCCTAGCGGAGTTTTATGTCAACACAAAATAAAATCCTCGGTGATGGTGGATGCTACTGTATTACCGTCTTAATAACATCTGTGAAGATGTCTCATGTGAGCCGAAAGCTTAGAACCAAATTAATAAAAAATTATCCAAATTTTGGAGAATTTTTGTCTTTATTTACAACTGAAATTAAAGCCAAAATACGACGTTTAGAACGGCTCATGATTAAACATAATAGACATTCATTGTCTCTTATATTTAACAGTATATGTTTAGAAAATTATTTGCTGCCTCGATGCACTATATATATATATATATATATATATATATATATATAAATATAACGTGGAAAAAGATAATAAGAAATCCAATGTTCCTTAACGTTTGTTTTCAATTTTCATTTTTTACAATGCTCAATATAAAAGTAGAGCTATTGTAATATAATTAATTCAACATTTTCGCGACACAGAATTCCCCATATTTCGGAATCATATTCGAACTATGACTTCATCTTTAAGGAATCATATTTGGGGTGACTAACGGGAAAATTTTTTCCGAGAGTGATTGTTTTTTTTTAACTTACAAGGTATATATAGCTTCTGGTTAGGTTCTCAAATTATAGGGTCATATAACGTGTACTGGCTAAAAGGTTATCAAATTTATCGCCATTTACTTTTCTTTAATATACGACTAACTTCTATTTTTATTTTTATTCGCACCAACCTTACCTTTTATGTTATTTATTTTGATTTTTACTCTGAAAAAAAAAAGTATTTGCGTTTAAATAAAGATATAGCAAATATTTTGAATTATATACACTACCGGCTATAATTATAAGGCCACCCCGGATTTTTAAAAGAAATTATGTATTTCATTCTATTTTTAAGTGGATAATTCTAAATGAAAATAGAATGTTTTTTTGTCATTATTACTTTGGAAAATGATGAACTCGCCCGAATCACCCTAAATTGTTTTTAATTCTTTCATTGATGAAACTGCAATATAGGTAATTATTAAATATTTATAAATTCATTTGATGCACATGTTATTGTGCAGTATTAACAAAAGAATCATTCTATTTTCATTTACAATTATTCACTTGGCAATAAATGCTAAAAAATAGCATGAAATACATCATTTTTTAAGACACTGGGGTGGCCTAATAATTATAGCCGGTAGTGTATATATATATATATATATATATATATATATATGTGAAAATATTTTCAAATGTAATCTGTAGAAAAGACAATATAAATAAAAAAGAGACAATGGAAAACTGTACTTAGTTTTAGCTGATGCGTTTAGCTTTTGTTTATATTTAAAAATAAAATCATTTTGATCGCCTTGAAAAAGCCCGTCAGATGATGAAATATATAGCATATAATTTTAATATATGCTATATCTATGGGTAAAAGTTCTAAATATCAGAGATAGAGCATATATGATTATAAATGTGGACACGTAGGTCAACACCAAGTGGTTGGGGGCTGTATGCTTGAACGCAATTTGCAGGCTACCGGATTGCCGGGGTGGATGATTGCTTTCAAGTATAAAACAAACTGTCGACACTTGGTGCTGTCCTTAGTGACCACTTTTATAGAAAGGCAATAAAGCCACAAAGCCACAAGTTGTTACTGAGTATAATTATTAAAAAGTAAATACATTATTAAGCAGCGATAACAAAGAACAGAAATTAAGAAAACAATTCACACACACTCACACACACACACACACACACACATACATATATATGTATGTATATATATATAGGTTCAATGCAAAGAACTGTGTTGTGTTGTTATAATGTTCAGCGCCAAGACTGTTGTTATTTCAGTACTTTAACTAATCAAAACATTTTTGGCAAGTAGGTTTTTTTATCGTAAAGTGCTCGTTATTGGGACGGAGATAGAGTGCTGATAGTTCCAAAGCAAAAAAAAGAAGAAAAAAAATTGACATTTTAACTGAGCAGGTTCATGTGGACTTCTAAATTTTGTGAAGGCCCCGTTATGATGTCTTCACTCATCGCGGCTGGGTTTATATATATATATATATATATATATATATATATATATATATATATATATAAAGAAAGAAATTAATATTCTATTTATTCAGCAGTATATCTATTTATTTTTATCTGCTAGCTTGAATAATCGAGTATATTTATTTATTTTTTATCTGCTAGCTTGAAAAATGGAGACAGTTTCGGAATTAAAACTATGCACAGCTGTTTTTCCCCTAGAGAAAACTGTCATTAGATCTGACATACTTTGAACCGCTCGACCTTGGAATTCAATAGAGCCTTCAAAGAGGGAGTTTTCTCTGCCTCGCGAACTTGACATATTCGTTTCGTTTCGTATTCGAGCGTAAACAAAGCTTTTTTTTTTTTTAATCATTTCACCCCGAGCAAGGCGGAAACGCCACTGATGTGCAGGGGTTTACATAAATGTAAAAAGATTATAGAAAAGAGCGAGGAGTACAAGCTAGTTAGAAAGGGACAATAGAAAGCTGAGAAAGCAGGTGCAATGACAGATACAGGGGAGGGGAGAGAGCTAGAGTCCAGTGGTTAGTAGGTGAGTATTAACTTTGCTTTTAAATTTCTGGAGGTCATAGCCGTCAGGAAAGCAAGAATACGGGAGTGAGTTCCACAGGCGGGAAGTGCGAGAGAGGAAGCTGCAGGAGTAGAATTGTCGTCTGCATTTGGCTAACCTGACTGTGAATGGGTGGGACCCAGTTGCCAGTCTGGTTGCACGGGTAAACACCTGTTGAGGAAGCATCAGTGACTTAAGCTCATCCGAGCAGAAGCCATGGAAGTATTTATAGAAGAGACAAAGGGAGGCCACATTTCCACGATGGGAAAGTGGCTGCAGTCGAGTCGCCAGATCAGTACCTATCACATTACAGACTCTCCTTTGGAGCTTGTCAAGAACACTGAGGAGAACGGCAGGGTCACCTGACCATAAATGGCAGCAGTACTCCATGCACGGACGGATGGTTGACTTGTATATATGCAGGATGGATTCAGGTGGAAAAAACATCCTGGATCGACATAGTGACCCAATCTTCTTAGCAGTAGATTTTGCTATGGATTCAATATAGTGCTTCCATTTGAGGTCTGAGGACAGGGTAAGTCCGAGGAGGCGTAGTGTATTACTCTCCGGGAGAATCATCTGGTCCATGCTTATGGGAGGCAGAAGAGGTTGCCTGTAATGGTTGACAGACAATAGCTTGGTCTTAGAGGAATTGAAGTTGACAAGCCACTTCTTGCCCCAGTTCACCACAGAGTGTAGATCCCGCTCAAGGTCAGCAGCGAGATTATGTCTGTCCGCCACGACAGGTTTCTTACTGGAGCGGGAGTATATTGTAGTGTCATCTGCGTAGATGCCTACTTGGGACTTTCTAAAATAAGGGATGGACTTCTTTTTTCTTAATCTGACAGTTATTTTTTTACTTAAACGTTATTTTTAGTGGATACTCGTATTTGAATAGACGCTTCGTGTATTGAACAGGTGAAGAGGCTCATCCCTTGTTCACTATTTAGGATGTGGTCTCCGGCTTTCTCTTTTCCAATCTTTTTACTCTTTCCTTTTTTTTTCAATTGGAGTAGATAGACTAAACTCTCGCCCGGTTCACACTCCACCCTCGTCTATTGAACAGGTGAAGAGGCTTATCCCTTGTTCCCTGTTTAGGATGTGGTTTCCGGCTTTCTCTTTTCCAATCTTTTCACTCTTACGTAGCCCCCTGCGCATCAGTGGCGTTACCACCTTGCTCGGGGTGATATGATTAAAAAAAAAAACACGTGGTGAAGAGTAGTTGGCCACCCTGCTAACACCCTTCTTTATCTCACTTTCTCTAAGAAATTACGTTGCTACCACTATCTTCATCATAGAATTAAGCGGGAAAAAGAAAACCCATGAAATCTGTCCAACGTTCGTTCAGTCTGACATGCAGCGCTGGGGCCTGTAGAATTAGTAACATAAACCAAAAGTGAATCGCAACGCAAACTGTAAACACGAATATTCTTTCAGTCAATTCAAAATAAAAGAATTGCTTTGAATTTTCGAAATTATCGGATGTTCCTCATTATATTTTGCTCTAGTCTAGTCTACAGGTCGGAGGAATTAAAATAAAACAAGTAAAGAAATTTAAATACCTGGGACGTGTTCTGACAGTGGATAGAAAGTGCGACATTGAGATCCAAAGACGAATTGCCATGGCCAAGTACGCATTACAAAATCTAGCCAGAGTACTGAGAGAAAGGAAAATCTTATTGGAAACAAAGAAAAGAATGCTGGATTGCTGTGTGATATCTGTTTGCAAGTGAACGTTGGACGATCTCATCAAGGATAGGGGAGAAGCTTGAGGCAGCAGAAGTGTGGTTCTACGGAAGGATGCTGAGGATACCATGAACTGGGCACGTGAGCAACGATAAAGTGTTGGAGAGGATGTAAACGAGAAGAGAAATCGCACTTAACATCAGGAAACGACATATGAGGTTCCTGGGACACGTAATGAGGAAGGAGGCCCTGGAAAATTTAATACAAACAAGACGGTGGCTTACGGCCTATCACGTTGAATACACCGGTTCTCGCTCGATCACCGAAGTTAAGCAACGTTGAGCCTGGTCAGTACTTAGATGGGTGACCGCTTTGGGAATACCAGGTGCTGTAAGCGTATAGTGAAGGATGTGCGTTGTGGTGCAGTGGATATCGGCTTGGAACGAGAAATCAGTGAGCCGAGTTAGAATTCCGGTTGAATACCCTGCATTCACTTAAGCACTGGTACCCTTTGGAAAGGTATTAATCCGTCTCTTCCCTCCAGTTATGGGTTAAATAACAAGGGTATAACTTGGGGAACCTGCTCTTAAATAACAAATCCCAATGAATCTTGATACTGGAAAAGAAAAAAAAATGTTGTAAAAATAAAATAACCTTACTCAAAAAATCATTGGTTATGACCTTAAATGATCCCATAAGGATTGATAGGTCCCTAAACCTAGAAACAAACAAACAAACAAGCAAGACGGATAAATAGAAAGGGAGACAGGGGAAAGAGACATACTTGATAGGCCTGAGGAAATGGATGGCAGAGCGGGATTTGGGAGTGATGCCAAGAGGAAAAATACTGAGAGCGACAAGAGACAGAGCCAGGTAGAAGTTCATGATCGACTACGATCTGAAGGGACACGGCACATAAAGAAGTAGTCTGGTACAATTCTGTTCACTTCATGATTCTATGTTCCCCAAAATTTTGAGCTCTCTCAGCATTTTTCTGTTACCAACACACACACACACACACACACACACACACACACACACACACACACACATCGATACATACACATTGAAAAACACACAAAATGAGAAAAAAAACTGTTACGTATAACAAAGTATTATTTTACAGCTATATGTAAATTTAACCTCAAGTCAGAAAAGACCTTCATTCTCTCTTTCTTGCATACATTAAGTTAATGGCCATCCGTGGTACACACTTGGGCCATCATGTCACAAAAGAGACATGACTGACTGGGCAAAAGATTTTCCCGTAGTAGGTTGCTATTACTTTCTGCGGTAGACTGGTTGCCAACCAAGGCTACATATTCTAATCCGTCCTGCTATTTACCCCACACTTGTAGGGAGAAGAGACGGATTGATACCTTTCCCAAAGATATTCGTACATAAGTGAATGCAACGAACTCGACTGAAATTCGAACTCTCACAACGCACATCTCTTTACAGTAAGGATTTTCAACGTAGGCGGGAAAGTCCGTTTGAGGGCACCATGAGCACTTAATAGGGCAATAAGGGTATGCAAAGTTATAGAAGGCGATAAAATTTTGATAGAACTCATAGTTTCATTTAACCTTTAAACACTAGTTGGACCAAGTCTCAACATTTTATTAAGCTGGTTATCAATTTGCCCCCTTTTTGGCGTATTTTAAACATTATCTACAAACTACTTTATGTCGACAGAGCATAAAACCTAACCCGGTAACCTGTGCTTGAATATTTCCGCCACAGATTAACTATGGTTACTGGTGTTTCTATAGTATAAACAAACATAACATTAAATTTGCTGCATTAACTCTACACCCTATCCCAGGGCAATTTTAACATTTTAATTGACACTCAGGCATATTTCTTCATGTTAAAAAATGTTAAATTCAAATGAAACGCTCTGATGTTGCTTACACTTGTTGCCTACACTTGAGAAACATAACACAAGCATTTTTTAGATTTGTTTGTAATCACAGTTACTTCGCTATTAGAAAATCGTGGTGAAGAATGGAATCTTTATATATTTAAAATCAAAACTATGTAGGCTGAATTTTAACGGCGAATGTCTAAGAAAAGAATCATTATACTAATCTTTATTTCATGTAACATACTTTCGAATGTGTAGCTTAATGAGCTTTCTAATTTTAATTACTCTGTACCATACAAAATTACGTATCATCCTCCAGACAGCTCTCATTGAGACACACGACCCGATCGATGACAACAGATGACTGCACAATGTTATTTGGAAATCCGATACTTAGTTTTAAGAATTGTCTTATGAGTACGCGATTTGCGTTGTGGTGCATTGGATATCGGCTCGGAACGAGAAGTCGGGGAACCGAGTTCGAATTCCAGTTGAATTCATTGTATTCACTTACGCGCAAATACCCTTGGGAAAGGTATTAATCCGTCTCTTCCTTCCAGTTATGGGTTAAATAACAGGACAGATTGGGTTCTATAGCGTTGGCTGGCAGCCAGTCTACCGCAGAAAGCAATGGCAACCTACTGCGGGATAATTTTCTGCCCAGTCAGTCATGTCTTTTTCGAGACATGATCGCCCAAGCGTGTTTCACGTATAGCACTTAACTGACTGACTTATGAGTACATCCTGCTTTAGTGTAATTATTATTGTCAATATTAAGAAATGGGAACATTTGAAATCAATCCTATTGCTACATAACATACATTCTTTTGATGTGCCGTGTCCTTTCAGGACGTAGGCGATCATGGACTTCTATTCGTCCCTATCCCTTGTCGCTTCTAACATTTCTCTTCTTGGTATCACTCTCAGGCCATCCATTTGTTCAAGTACGTCAAGTATGTCTCGTGCTGTTTTCCTTGGTCTCTCTGTCCTTATATCCGTCCTGTGAGTATTATATTCTCCAAGCCCTTCTTTCTCATTACGTGTCCCAGAAACCTCAACTGTCTCTTCCTGATGCTAAGTTTCCTTCTCGTTAGCATCCTCTCCAAAACGACGTCATTGCTCACATGTTCGTTCCATGGTATCCTCAGCATCATTCTATAGAACCACATTTCTGTTGATTTGAGTCTCCCCTTCATCTTTGAGGAGATCTGCTATAGAAGAGGACATATATAACAGCCAAGTAATCTTTTCTTTGTTTCCAACGAAGTCATCCTGTCTCTCAGTGCTCTGCTTAGCTTTAGGAATGCGTCCTAGGCCATTCTAATACGCCTTCGAATCTCAGTGTTGCACTTTCCATCCTCTGTCAGAACACCTCCCAGTTATTTAAATTTCTGCATCTGTTTGATTTTAATATCCCCGACCTGTAGTTGACATTTTTGGGGTCTTTGCTGATGACCATGCAACCGTTTTTTTTAAGTTATATTTCGTACATTCTTCTCACTTTCCCTTGCTGTAGGAGGTTCTGTATTTTTCTTTCCGTGTCTGCTACCAGCGTTGTATCGTCTGTGTATCTTATATTGTTGAGATTGTGGCCACTCATATCGAATACTGGCAAGACTTCCAGCTCTCTCAGAATTGTTTCGCTGTACAAGTTGAATAGATCTGGTGAGAAGGCACATCTTGTCTTACGGCTCTTTTTGTATATCTATTTTTGTATATCTGCTGAATTAATTTCCTGTCCGTATATAAAACGTTTGAAACGATTGGATTCTCTTCTTTCCTCTCGTTCTCCACTGACCCGAAGTGGAGCGACTACCTCAAAACAATATCTGCATCTACTCCATGAAAAGTTGGATCACTGTGTCGTTTCAGAGAATGTTTCTCGTCTGAATTCAACTTGCACATTTACAAATCTATCATTCTTCCGTACATTAAATACTGTTGTCATATCTAGTCTTTCCCTCATTCTGTGTATCTAGAGATTCATGATAAAATCCAAAGCAGGATTTGCAATGTAATCAATCTTGATTTGACATTTCCACTATAGTCACTTTCTCATCGACGTGACGTGTTTTGCCTGTGTCTTTTTACAAATATTTTCACAGCAGCTGCACTGACGAGCTTTTTTCATGGTCCCTCAACTGCATGAATTCAAGCGTGTTACTAGATTGGCGTTTTTTTTTACAGTTGAAATAGGTAAATGCACTTCTCCTCCGACAGTTTTTTTTCTCGCACTTTCCACTTGTAAAATTCACTTTCGTTTACTTCGTTCCCTGATAACTGCAATCTTCAAAAATATAAATGCAGCATCAATCACCATTTGTCTTCTTGAATACACTTCATATATTTCCTTTCATATCCTCCCTAATATGCAGTGTTCTCTTACTTTCACTTCCTTTAGCTTTCTACGTTCTAGTCGCATTCCCGCTTTGCTTGGGGTGAAATGAATAACGAAAATAAAAAAATAAAAAAATAATAAAAAGTGTTTTTGAAATTGTGCATTTGATCCGAATGTTTATTTGTTTGGTTCGATTGGAGATTTTCATTGTGTTTAAAGGTAACGGGTTCATCTTTTGAAATCCATCAAAAAATTTCTTTTAAATAAGCCGTAAGGTGTTGAAAAAATAAAAACAATGAAATCAATAAATCAAAACCTTAAACCTCTATTTACCGAATATCTTTTCGTCCTTATATCTGCCATCATTTATTTGTGTTCTCTTTATAACTTTATAACAGGGTTTTATAACTTATGCTTCAAGGTATAGGTTATTCCTACCTTATCTATTGATATCTGAATAATTTCTACATAAAATAAAGAAGAGCAATATATTGCGCCTTTTTCGACTCACGTTTTTAACTGACTCAAAGTGGAGCGACTACCTCAAAACAATATCTGCATCTACTCAATGAAAGGTTGGATCACTGTGTCGTGTCAGAGAATGTTTCTCGTCTGAATTCAACTTGCACATTTCTAAATCTATCATTATTCCGTACATTAAATACTGTTGTCATATCTGGCCTAGTTCTCCTTCTGTATATCTAGAGATTCTTGACAAAATCCAAACCAGGATTTGTAATGTAATCAATCTTGACATGACATTTCCACTACAGTCACTTTCTCATCGACATGAAGTGGCCTCCCTTTGTCTTTTCTACAAATATTTCCAGGGCAATTGTTTTATTCCCTGATGTTCCAAATACATTAATTTAAGCGTGCTTCTAGATCTGCGTTGTGGAGGATGTAGAGTGGATATCGTCTCAGAACGCGAAATCGAAGATCCGAGTTCGAATTCAAGTTGAATTCGTTGCATTCACTTACGCGCAAATACTCTCGGGAAAGTTATTACTCTGTCTGTTCCCTCCAGCTATTTGTCAAATAACAGGACAGATTGGGTTCTGTAAGCCTTAGTTGGCTTCAATCTACCGCAGAAAGTAATGGCAACCTACTGCGGGAAAATCTTCTGCATCTAAGTCTCACCCTTTTAATATTGAAATAGCTATATGCAGCTGCCGCTTTTATTCTACTTCTCGTATTTCCCATCCGTAGAATTAAATTCCTTACATTTATTTGCTTCCCTGTTAACGACAATCTTCAAAAAATCTTGTCTTCTTAAATCCCGTTCATTTTTTGTCCTTTCTTCAAACCTCCTTATTCTTAATCTTCTCTTTCACTATCATTCCCTGTAGTCTTCGCGTACTAGTGTCGTCCCTGCCTTGCTTGCAGTGTAATTATTTTAAAAAATGTTTCAACGAAGATAACCCTTAATCAGATATTTGAGATCTGGCGATACAGTATCGCAAATACAAAACTACCAATTAACAAAAAATAATAATTAATGACTCCCAAAGGCAGTAACAGCTGAAATTTTTAGTACATTTAACTAGCAGAAATGATCGTGATATAATGAAGGTATTGCTTCCCATAATATCTTAATCAAAAGTTTAGAGAGTTAAATCCCATCATGAATAGAAAAAATAATCACATTAGATTTGAGAAGTATAAAAAGAGAGAATGTATAAATTTCAGTCAACAGTAACAATATCTGTTTGGCTAATGAGGCGATTTTACACACACACACACACACACACACACACACACACACACATACATATATATATATATGTATATATATATGTTTTGCATGAAATTGACACTATATTTAAGATCGAAATTTATAAAATAAATAATTATAATAAGAAATTATTCAAGCATTAAGCAGCAGACATTCACCAGAAGATTCTAATAGATAAACAGGAAAATTTTCACTGGTGCTGTTCATTTGAAAAAAAAAATGATATTACTTTATAATAGATAATATATTTTGAGATTATATATTAACATTTCCAGTGCAGTGATGTGATTTTCCAAATATATGTTTTACAATATAAAGTTTATGTATAATTAAACTAAAAAATTAATAAAGAAATTAATCTAATAATATGTTAGGATTTATAATTCTGATTTATCATTAGATATTTCGAATTTAAAAAATTTCTTTCGTGTTTTATACGAAGACATTTAATTTTTTTCATTACTATTAAAATGACATTAGAATAAATGTCGTTTTGTGTCCAACTCATTGTAACTGTTCCTGTTTTGTTGTTCATTCCTGTTTTGTTGTTTATTAAAAGATCAACTTGAATATGACTTTTCTGTTTCCAGCTCAGCCAAAGTCTAAAATGTTTGACATCCGGGAATTCCTCCTAGAGTTAAAGAACTTACGCAAGTCTATGGAGCGGTGCATTAGCACCAACAACATTTAACGCCGTAAACTTGAAGAAATCCTGCTGCCTCATAATGTATCCTTCCAAGGTGACAGCAGTAGTAACACTAACAGGTCCCAACACAATGTATCCAACCCAAATCACACAAATAACAGCACCACCATTGGTGAAAATAATAAGCTGAGGAGCAATCTGTCATCTCATGCTGAGACGAGTGCCTTGACCAAAGAACTAGAACGATTGGAAGCAGAAGATGATCAACAGGTTGACTCAGGTAAGGACGTTTTTCAGCAACGGTCGTCTTTGCCTTTTGTTCTCAGTAAGCCAGAATCAGGGCAAGCTTAGAAGTCATTTATTTTTATCTAAATCCACTGTAAACCCCCACTCCTCCCAATCTTTCTGCATAGTAATAAATTGAGATTATTTATCAGTATTTGCAGTGATGTGATTTTCCAAATATATGTTTTACAATATAAAGTTTATGTATAATTAAACTAGAAACTTAATAAAAAAATTAATCTTATAATATGTTAGGATTTTTAATTCTGATTTGTCAATAGATATTTCGAATTTAAAAAATTTCTTTCGTGTCGTATACGAAGACATTTCATTTTTTTCATTACTATTAAAATGACATTAGAATAAATGTCTCTTTGTGTCCAACTCATTGTAACTGTTTCTGAACATGATTCCTGTTTTATTGTTTATTAAAAGATCAACTTGAATATGACTTTTCTGTTTCCAGCTCAGCCAAAGTCTAAAAAGTTTGACATCCGGGAATTCCTCCTAGAGTTAAAGAACTTACTTCCAAGTGAAGAGGACTCAAGGTTTTTTTATTTTGAGTACTCTGGCATTTATTTTATTATAAACAGTGCTCAATATAATGAGTACTATAGAGCTTAATATAATTATATAGTTATGTATCAATTTTACATTGCGCCATGGAAATTTCTATGTTTCGAGATCATCAGGCAATGTTGGTGTGATTGTGCAGATAAATCATCTCTAAACTGATCTCGTAATTAACAAACAGCATTTCTCAATGTTCATTAGGCTTTTCTCAAAATTCTTCGTATATTCTGCCCCTCCGGTACGCTAAACATTCTTTTGTTGAACAACACCTCCAAGTCGCTTCTTCATCGGTGATGAAATTATTCGGCTATATAATAGATTAGGCTTTAAATAGCAGTTCATTAATCTATTGTTGGTGTTTAATACAACTTTCTTATTTCTTAATTTCAGTTATGGCTATAATTTTCTTTTGCAATTTTAAAGTGGACTCTGTACTTCAACATCTTTACACATTCCCTATAGATTGCGTAAGAACTCTTTGTCTTTCTAGAAATAATTTTATCCTGTAGGGTGTGTGTTATGTCAGGTACAAGGCCACTTAAAAACACAGCCTACAATCCCCAGAATTTAAAATATCAGTATGTTGAAAAAATAAAAGCTTTTTGTTTGTAAAATAAGTGGAGTTTTATTAAGAGAAGAGAATAACAAATTTGTCAGAAGTAAAATACCCAAACAGAAATTGTACGTAATTTGTAAGAGTTAAATCTTCAGAGAAAATGTATGTAGTTAATTGTTCCAGAGAAATATTAGTATGTAGCAGAATGTGTGTATGTAGAAAGATTAACAGGTTACTAATAAAATCTGTGTTCCTTTCAGTTTTTTTATGGCCGGCAAGATAGTGAAAAGGAAGGTGAAGCAATAAAAGAAATGATACTTATCGAAGTTAATTTTTAGGAGACAGTTGAAGTATCTTGTTGTTTTGGTTGTTTCGTTGACGGCGTGTGAGTGAAGACGAAGAAAGTAAAATTGGAAGGAGAGGAAGAATGAATGAATATCAAGAGACATGACAAGATCGGCGTCTTGAAATTTCTTCCTTATGTTGTGACGAAGTATGTATTAGATATTTGCTCCCATCGGACTGTGTTTGGTCGGTCAAGAGATTTGAGTAAGTACTTAGCAGGTCATGTGATCGGATACAACCTCATACCCGTTTTTTCAGGATTTAAGAAAATTAGATCGGGCACATAGTTCAGTTTGCTATTTCCTATGCAATCAGAATCTTAATTTTTCGGCTTGTAAAATTTGCCTTGGTCTGGTTTTTCCAAAATGTTTTCAGTCATTTTGATCTGATTTTGTAGGTGTGCAATTTTACATTTTATGTTTCAGTTATGATATAGGATTTGTATTCTATAGTCCCAATCTAGCTGGCTTAACACTAATATCGAAGTTTGTTTTGGGTCATTTTTGAAAGCTTCAGTTTCAATACAATTTCAAACTGCTTGCTGAGAATTTAAAATTTCCCTCCAGGATTTTCATTCTTTTTCACTATTTCTCAATCTAGCGACGATAAAGAACAACCAATTGTTGTCACTACCATTACAATGGCAGCCGTCGGCTTAAAGGCATATTCCAGTTTTCAGAACGTATTTTTTACCCATTGTGACAGAGCAGTTAATTTACTTTCGACCAACCAAAACACACTCCCAAAACGCTGATCTTTAATAGAGTTATTTGTAAATGCTAAGTGTATTGCGCTTAAGGCGGAAATCTTTACTTCAATGCCATGTCGTAGCCTTTTGACTGCAGACTCATTCATTGAACCTGTTGCCTTCTTTCTTACTATGGCAAAGTACTTGCTGTCCCAGTAAACTAAGACTTCTTAACTATAGACTACATAATAAATAAATATTTCTTATATGACTTGTTCCCTAAGGACGTTGATAGCGATTGTTCTTTACATTTTCGTTATTTCTCTAAATAACTTTTGAATATTTATCAACAGTTTTTAGCCTTAACAACTCATTATGTAATTTGCTCGGTTGATTTTTTCGTCTGCTACTCCATGTGCATTGTGGTGCATTGGATATCGAGTCGTAACGACAAATCGGGGTGCCGAATTCGAATTCCAGTTGAATTCCTTGCATTCACTTACGCACAAATATCCTTGGAAAAGGTATTAATCCGTCTCTTCTCTCCAGTTATGCGTTGAATAATATGACAGATGGGGTTCTATAGCCTTGGCTGGCAATCAGTCTACTGCAGAAAGCAATGGCAACCTACTGCGGGATAATCTTCTGCCCAGTCAGTCATGTTTCTTTCGAGATATGATCACCGTGTATTACGTATGGAACTTAACTGATTGACTCCTTCCCTAAATTCAATACGCCATTCGAGTATTAAATTTTCCAAGCCGTTTTTTCTTTTCCTCTCTTGTCTTTGATATATCCTGAAAATGTTAGATTCTTCTGGCACTATTTCGTAATTTCCTCTTGAAAAATTTTAACTGTTTTCCATTGATTGTGAGTAACTTTTCTTGTACTTTCGATTCTCCCTAAAAAGTCCCCCTCGCTCATATATTCTTTCACCCTGTACGCTCAACATTCTTTTTTTGAACAACATCTCCAAGTCGCTTCTTCTTCGGTGAGAATTTTATCCAGACTTCACAGCTATATAATAGATTATACCTTAGCTAACAGTTCATCAATCTATTGTTTGTTTTTAATAAATCTTTTTACTATTTTTTAATACTTTCCTTAGTTTTTTTTAAAATCATTTCACCCCAAGCAAGGCATTCCACTGCCACTATTGCACTTGGGGCTATATAGGGGAAGGTAAATAGGAAGAGTGGTTAGATATAGGAAATGTCAGAAGTGGGGTGATAGATAGTTGGGTGGGTGGGAAGAGTGTTTGAAAGAATGGAAGTTAGTTTGTTAGGAGGTGTCTATTGACCTTACATTTTAACTCCTGGAGATTGTAGCCATCGGGGAAGCAGTCATGTGGAAGAGAATTCCACACTCTGGAAGTGCGAGAAAAGAATGGAAAACATCTTTCGTTATTTCCATCCATGTACGTATCTGTGTCACGTTTTCCCTCATAGTTTAACACTATTTTCTTGGGTGATAGACGTGCAGCATGGCTTCTTTTAATTAATAATCCTTTTGCCTTTCTTATCTGAAAAAAACTTGAAGTTTCCATTTGGAACATGCCTTCAACAGAATTTCAGTCTATCTTAAGTTGTTAAGGTAATCAATTCTAATCCTCTTAGGATAATCTCACTGTATAAGTTAAATAATCCCGGCAAAATCTAGCCCTCTACGTTTCAATGTAAAAACACCAACAGTAAGTTTTCGATAAAAGAAAAAAACAAAAATAATCATGAAAATAATTCATTTTCAAATGACACGTTGAAGACCGGAAGGCTCGCCAAATAAAACTGTATCGTATGTGGCATTCCTGTGCCTCTTCTACAAATACTTTCACGACTTCTGCTCCAATGAACTTAACTCACTGATTCCCCCTATGCATGAATTTACTCGAGCTACTAGACTAGCAAGTAGGTCCCACCCTTTTACAGTGAAACCGATAAAATGTAAACACAATTTCTACTTTATTAGCTTTTCTCGCACATTCCGCTTGTGGAATTCCCTTCCGTAAACTTGCTTCCCCGACAGCTACAATCTCCAAGAATGTAAATGTAAGATCAATAGCCATCTTCTATCTTAGTGACTCGCATTATTTTTCTCAAGCTCTTTTCTCCATCCACTCCACCCTCATCACACCAGTATTCTTATCCTACTATTACTCTCTTTCTAACACCTCCATAACTTGCCATCTTTCTCATCATTTTCCCCTATGTAACCTCATGCTCAAGAGTGGCAGTAAAACCGCCTTGCTTGGGGTGAAATGATTAATAAAAAAATAATAAAATAAAGAAAGAAAGGAGAAATCCTGATTTAAACATTTCACCAAATAATGACAAGTTAAGAAAGATACATTTTTTTTTGTTATTTTCTTAAAAATTTATAACATGGAGCACGTATGAAGTAAAACATTTCTAAAATATATAAAACGGTATTTATTAAAATCTCACTATTGCATTTGAATTCACGAAAATGTTCAGATATATTTGTGAAAATTTATAAAACGACAAATTAAGTTTTCCTTTTCGGCTCATCTCACTGTATAGGCTAAATAAAACCGGTGAGAAATCCTGATTTAAACATTTCACCAAATAATGACAAGTTAAGAAAGATACATTTTTTTTTGTTATTTTCTTGAAAATTTATAACATGGAGCACGTATGAAGTAAAACATTTCTAAAATATATAAAACGGTATTTATTAAAATCTCACTATTGCATTTGAATTCACGAAAATGTTCAGATATATTTGTGAAAATTTATAAAACGACAAATTAAGTTTTCCTTTTCGGCTCATCTCACTGTATAGGCTAAATAAACCCGGTGAGAAATCCTGATTTAAACATTTCACCAAATAATGACAAGTTAAGAAAGATACATTTTTTTTTGTTATTTTCTTGAAAATTTATAACATGGAGCACGTATGAAGTAAAACATTTCTAAAATATATAAAACGGTATTTATTAAAATCTCACTATTGCATTTGAATTCACGAAAATGTTCAGATATATTTGTGAAAATTTATAAAACGACAAATTAAGTTTTCCTTTTCGGCTCATCTCACTGTATAGGCTAAATAAACCCGGTGAGAAATCCTGATTTAAACATTTCACCAAATAATGACAAGTTAAGAAAGATACATTTTTTTTTGTTATTTTCTTGAAAATTTATAACATGGAGCACGTATGAAGTAAAACATTTCTAAAATATATAAAACGGCATTTATTAAAATCTCACTATTGCATTTGAATTCACGAAAATGTTCAGATATATTTGTGAAAATTTATAAAACGACAAATTAAGTTTTCCTTTTCGGCTCATCTCACTGTATAGGCTAAATAAACCCGGTGAGAAATCCTGATTTAAACATTTCACCAAATAATGACAAGTTAAGAAAGATACATTTTTTTTTGTTATTTTCTTGAAAATTTATAACATGGAGCACGTATGAAGTAAAACATTTCTAAAATATATAAAACGGCATTTATTAAAATCTCACTATTGCATTTGAATTCACGAAAATGTTCAGATATATTTGTGAAAATTTATAAAACGACAAATTAAGTTTTCCTTTTCGGCTCATCTCACTGTATAGGCTAAATAAACCCGGTGAGAAATCCTGATTTAAACATTTCACCAAATAATGACAAGTTAAGAAAGATACATTTTTTTTTGTTATTTTCTTGAAAATTTATAACATGGAGCACGTATGAAGTAAAACATTTCTAAAATATATAAAACGGTATTTATTAAAATCTCACTATTGCATTTGAATTCACGAAAATGTTCAGATATATTTGTGAAAATTTATAAAACGACAAATTAAGTTTTCCTTTTCGGCTCATCTCACTGTATAGGCTAAATAAACCCGGTGAGAAAATACGCAGTATTCTTGCGCTTATTTTGTACACTACCACACATTATTATTAGGCAACTCCAGTTTTTTTTTAAAATAAATTATATATTTCATAATACTTTTAGTATTTATTGCTAAATGAAAATGGAATGGTTCTTTTGTTATTATTACTTTTCAAAATTTTACAAGGCAAGGAAACAAATAAGAATGAAGAAAATTTAGGGTGATTCGGACGAGTTCATTTTTGCTTCCTTGCCTTGTAAAATTTTCCAAAGTAATAATAACAAAAGAACCATTCTAATTTCATTTAGAATTATCCACTTGGCAATAAATACTAAAAATTGTATGAAAACCATCATTTCTTTAAAAAAAAACTGGGGTGGCCTAATAATTATGGCTGGTAGTGTATATTCACTAAATGTTTTGTTTATCTCCAGAAAAGTTACGAGTTACATCAGGTAATCTATAATTGCACAGAGATATATCATATATCTAGAAACGCAGATCAATGGATATCTATAAACACAGCAGTCAAAACGCGAAGATCGAAACGGCGAAGATAAAAAATACTTGTTTCAACAGTTATAATAGTAAATTAAAGGCTTTAAAGATCCTTTTTTTTCTAGCTTATACTAGCAGTATAGTCCGGCGTTGCTCGGGTGTAATAAAAGCTTTAAAACTATAAAGGACACACAGACAGATAGACAGACACACACACAAACATCTTTCCTTTTATTTATATATATTATCGATTTTTTGCACTATTGTAAGAACTGCAACCTTGAAACTTCTGAACATCGTTTCTTATGTCTTTGTCTATGAGTGTATCAAATTTGATTAAAATCGGACCATTCCTTCTATAACACGATTTTTTCGATTATTTATCGGGGGTACCTCGACACAAAACCCAGCTAAGAACACTCGCAGACGCTTATAGTACAACTGTGTAAATTTTCAAGAAAATCTGTTCAGCCCTTTTGGAGTCTATAGGTAACGGACACACACACACAGATACATACACATACATATACATACACAAAGTTCCATTTTTTTTATAAGCGTTTCACCCCGAGCAAGGCATGTCACTGCCACTACTGGGCTACATAGAGTGGAGAAAGGATGATTAAATATAGGAAATGTCAGAGGGTGGGTGATAGGCGGGTAAGGGTACCAAGAATGAGGATTGGGTAGATGAGTGTTCTGAGAATAATTGGGAGTTAGGGTGATAGGAGGTGTCTATTGACCCTACATTTAAACATCTTGAGATTGTAGCTGTCGGGAAAGCAGACTTGTGGAAGGGAGTTCCACAGGCGGGAAGCGCGAGAAAAGAAGCTGTTGGAGTAGAATTTACGGTTACATCTTATCTGTTTAACTGTAAAAGGGTGGGACCTAGTTGCTAATCTAGTATCTCGTGTAAATTCGTGCTTAGGCGGCACCAGTGCTCTAAGTTCATCGGAGCAGAAGCCATGAAAGTACTTGTAGAAGAGGCACAGGGAAGCCAAATCACGCCGGTGAGAGAGTTGTTGCAGCCGGTCTGCCAAGTCAGTATCAACCACGTTACAGATCCTCTTTTGTATTTTGTCAAGAAGCCCAAGGAGAGCAGCAGGAGCACCCGACCAGATATGGCAGCAATATTCAATACACGGGAGGATGGTAGATTTGTATATGTGCAGAATAGATTCAGGTGGGAAAAACTTCCGGGCCCTGCACAGAGAGCCGACTTTCATAGCAGCAGATTTGGCAAGGGATTCGATATAGTCATTCCATTTGAGGTCCGCCGAAAGTGTAAGGCCAAGGAGGCGTAGTATTTTACTCTATGGGAGGCTAGCCTGTCCCATGCTAATGGGAGGTAGATGCGATTGTCTATGGTGGTTAGTTGATAACAGCTTCGTTTTAGAAGCATTGAAATTTACTAGCCATTTCATACCCCAGGCCACTACGGATTGGAGGTCCTTTTCAAGCACGGCAACAAGGTTCGCTTTGTCGCACACACCTGGTTTTTGATCGATGCGAGAGTAGATTGTTGTGTCATCGGTATACATGCCAACTTGGGATCTAATGGCGTCGGGGAGAACATTAATGTAGATCAGAAAGAGCGTGGGACCTAGGATAGAACCCTGAGGGACGCCCGCGTTCGTATGGTAGTTTTGGGAGGCATGCCCATTTAATACCACCTTCAATGTGCGGTTAGAGAGGAATGACTGGATGAGGTCAAACAGATGTCCAGTTATCCTGTAGCTCCGCAGTTTGCACAAGAAGCCAGCGTGCCAGACCCTGTCGAACGCTTTGGAGATATCCAAGGCAACGGTTCGGGCTTCGCCATTCTTGTCAAGTGCCCGGTATATGTACTCGGTAATGGTCGTTAGCATATCAGCAGTAGACCTAGTGAAGCGAAACCCGTACTGTTTGGCAGAGAGAAGCCCGTGGGCCGTGAGATGCTGAATCACCTCGACGTTGATAATGGCTTCGAAAACTTTGCCAAAGATCGGAAGGAGACTAATAGGACGGTAATTGGCGGGGTCTGAGGGTTCGCCAGAATTCTTAAATATAGGAACTACGCAGGAGGACTTCCAACAGGCAGGAAAAGGGGAAGCAGATAGGCAGACGTTATAGAGTTTAGGGAAGACAGAGGAGAGTTCTGAGGCACATTTCTTCAGTACTATGACTGGGATTCCGTCACCGCCGCTCTCTTTGTGTGGGTCAAGTTGTGCACTTATCTTGGCGACTAGCGAGGGTGTAATGTGGACGTTATTTAGTTGAGCCTTAGTTCTGGGTGGGAAGTCGGGTGTAGGTATTCCTAACGAGTCCAGTGTCGAATTGGTGGAGAATGTACAGGCAAAGCATTCAGCCTTGTCCGCTGGGGAGGTGAGAACTTCAAAGTCCTTGATTAGTGGGATATTGAAGTCTTGCTCTTGTTGAGTACGCTTTTGCAGAGTCGCCAGTAATCTTTGGAGCCAAACTTAGAGGATGCTATGCGTTGCCTCATTCTGGTAGCAAACGCCCTCTTAGCTTCGTTCAGTACTTTTTTACACTTATTCCGTGCTGAGGCGAAAAGGCGCCTGTTTTGGTTTGACAAGCAGCTTCGATAGAGCCGGAAGAAATGGTTCCGGTGGACAATGGCGGCCGGGTAAGCGAGTGAGAACCAGGGGGACGAATTTGATTTTAGTTTGAATTAGGATGATTAAATATAGGAAATGTCAGAGAGTGGGTGATAGGCGGGTAAGGATACCGAGAATGAGGGTTGGGTAGATGAGAGTGTTCTGAGAATAATTGGAAGTTAGTGTGATAAGAGGTGTCTATTGACCCTACATTTAAACACCTGGAGATTGTAGTTGTCGAGAAAGCAGACTTGTGGAAGGGAATTCCACAGGCGGGAAGCGCGAGAAAAGAAGCTGTTGGAGTAGAAATTACGGATACAGTTCGACGAGCAGCTTCGATAGAGCCGGAAGAAATGGTTCCGGTGAGCAATGGCGGCCGAGCAAGCGGGTGAGAACCAGGGGGACGAATTTGATTTTAGCTGGAATTTCCTGGCCGGGATAAAAGCATCGATGCCAGCCTTAACCCAAGAGGAGACCTCGGAGGTACAGTCTTCGACAGGAAGATCGAAGACGTTGTTCCAGGGGACGTCGCAGATGAAATCTCGGAACGAGTCCCAGTCTGCTCTCTGGTAGCAGTATGATATTCTGCTGGTCTGATTTTTTTGGGTAGAGTTAGCGCGGATTGAGATGTTGACGGAGACTACGGCGTGGTCAGAGTTTCCGAGGGGACAGAGCTGCCTGGTAGTGCAGGAGTCTGGAATGGAGGTAAAGCAAAGGTCGAGTAAAGAGTCCCTTCTGTTAGGGTTATTAGATAAACGCGTGGGGAAGTCCACCACTTGCGTTAGAGCTTGGGTTATTGAAAAATACATGGTGCGGATCCCAGCAAGGTCGGTGGCTGAGTTTTCAAGCCACTTGGTGTGGTGGGCGTTAAAATCGCCAAACACAAATATATGGGCAGATGGGTGAGAAGAAATGGCTCTGTCGATATGAGTAGAGATGCTATCAAGTACCGTACAGTCAGAGGAGGAGGGGGAGCGGTAGAGGAAGAAGAGATTTATAAATAAGTTTAGATATACAAAATAATCTACCCAAATATATTTATAAACTCAAACCAAATAGCTCCTTCACTCTCTTGTTTTAATAAATTTCATAATTTTTAGATTTCATACGTTTCCTATATCTTATAAATTTTCACGACTATATTTGAATATTTTCGTGAATTCAAATAAAGTTATGACATTTTCATTAATACATCTTATACATTTCAGAAATGTCTTACTTCCTACATGTTTCAAGAAAATAACGAATAAAGAAAATAACTGTGTAAGGTTTCCTTGCCTTTTTGATGTATGATTTAAAATGGAGATATGATGACTGGCTACTTTAACCATTTTCGTTTCCAATTTTAGCTGAGATTGTTGGGTTCTTGGTCTAAGAAGAGTTGTTCTGTGGTGTACCCAATATGTACTGAGTTCACTCTAGGATATATCAAAGAAAGTTTTAATTTCAATTTAATATCAAGCCATTTCCTACCCAGTCCACCATGAGTATAAAATTGTTAAAATACTTACGAAAAATTCATCCACAATAATTGCATAAACAATTTTCGTCAGTAGTTTGCGTAAATTTCATATAAAATAAAAGTAGTCAATTTTTCTTTTAGAAATTTTGTCAGATATTTTTATAAATTCGATCGCAGTATATGCTTATTATTTTCATTATTATTATTATTATTATTATCATCATTATTATTATTATTTTTATTATTATGATAAAAGTTCTTGTTATATGGTCCTGTTATGCTTATTCTAAACATGGCTGTCACAGAATTTGTGAACTAAAAAATGTCTATCTTTGCATCAAAATATTCAGTTTGTCTCGAATACCCAATAACTGTCAACGATCGCCTGCCTTTCCACTAGACATTGCAAACAGAACCGCTTTTTTGTATATATATATATATATATATATATATATATATATATATATATATAATAGATTTAATATAATAAAATGAATTATAAAATTTTTAATAAATAATCAGAATAAAAATATTCTTTACAAATTAAGTATTTTAGGGAAAATTGAAATAACATGCATTTTGAATTGAATTAAAAATAGTATAATTACACTTAAAATTTCTTTCTTTCTTTTCTTTTTTTTCTTTTTTGTTTTAGAAAATGATGTGATACAGAGGATGCTAAAAAATAATTTTGTAACAATAATGAACACATCAACGGAAATGGAGTCTAGACAGGGGTTTTGATTGACTGACACATTTGCCTTGAAGATTGAAAGAAGAAATCATGTATTCTCTAAAAAAATAAACTTTTTTCAAATTAAAATTGGATCTCTATTTTGATTCGTTAAATTGAACAAACACATAAATTTTTCTGCTTTCCCGCATCCATGGATAACAAACGTATTGTTTCTTATATTCAAATGAAAAACAAAATCACAACAATGTGCTAACATTAACTGATGACGAGAAAAATAGAAACTTTCGTGTTGCAATGTAAAATATATTAATTTAAAATGAAAACAAACATAATTATATATATATATATATATATATATATATATATATATTGGTTGAGCACTCTGGAAGAATAGTAGACTTTGAAAAACAGTAGCCACTCTGGCATGTACTCATCGCTCATTCAGTAATGGATTAGAGCACTCTGGCTATTGGGCAGGTATAATGACAATATACACGCTAAAAAGTCTGCCTTCTTCTACCGAACGCCCATAGCCCAGAGGTAGATTCGCCAACTGACGCCAATGCGGTCAGGTTTCAATCCTGAGTTAAAAGCAATCGGAGTCTAATCGTACTGATGAGCTGTGATACAGCGAAACAGATCTGTCTGCGGATGACTATATATATATATATATATATATATATATATATATATATATATATGTTATTTAAAATAATTATATTATAGCATCAGTAAAATGTACTACTTTGTTTCAACAGTTCTTGTGTTCTTGTGTCTTGTCAAGTGATGGCACTGATCTATTTTTTTATATTATTATTTGCTCTACTTTGTATTGAGCACTTTTTAAGAATAATGTTTTGGGGGATATCGGAATTTTACTTCTTCCATACCAAACCTATATATATATATATATATATATATATTCTTTAAAAAGTGCTCAGTAAAAAGTAGAGCTATGTTATAATATCACTACAAAAGCAGCTATTTTGTTTCGACACTACTTGTGTCTTAACAAGTGATGAGGTTTATTTAAAGTTGAAGAGTTTTAAAAGGTTAAAAACAAGCCAAACCCCCTTAATCAGTGAGGCATTGTTGCATAGACAGTGTGGACCAGTAAGAATAAAGTAACTTCTAATTTGAAGAACATGAGAACACTAAAAAAAAATAAAAATAAAAAAATTGGTGGGCTTTAATATTAATATTTGATTCAACTGAGATCAGCATTATTAATCGACTATTAGATTCACTTTATTTTTAATGTAAATTTTAAATTCTAACTTTAACAAATCATTAGATTTAGATTATTATAATGTTATTTAGATATTAAACGAGGAAAAGACATGAACGCACACATACAAACCTATAAACATCCACACATGGACAAATAGATGATTATACACATATACAATGGCATAAAGACACATCTACAGATTAATATACGCACGCATATATACATACACAAATTTCAAAATTTTTTTTTATCGACGTGTCATCTGTTAACTTTTAAAGCTAGGTTGAGAAAACGACTGTAAAGGCTACATTGGATATATGTAAGAGTGAATTCGGAAGATGACAAGAGCTTTGAATGAATGAAGTCAGGGCAGACACAATCATATTTCAGTGCATGAACACATAAATATAATTAGATATATATTCACGCAAATACAAAAGCTAAAACAAAAACGTACCCGACTAAAAACTCCATATATATATATATATATATATATATATATATATATATATATATATATATATATAGTCACACACAGCCATTCTCTACTTTCTTTCTATTGAGCTAGTTACTAAGTGAGAAATTGTACTTGAACGTTATTTCATTCCGGTATTGTCAGGTGTTATAGTTTAACTGATTTCCTAACACTTTATTTTTGAATGCACAAAAAATTTAAAACGTATAACAGGAAGTCTACTCTAAGGGGAGGAGTAAATCAAGCGTAGCGAAATAGTATTGAAGTGGGAGTAAATAGATTATAAATACTTTCATGCGGTTCTGTACGAAATGAAAATGTATTTTCTAATGTGTATACATTCGGATATAATTTCAGTCCTTACATTTAATAACTTTTTTGTTCTGTAAATCTTGCTATAAATAGTTTTTTCCTCTTGGGAGAAGATTGTAGTAAGAATCAGCTTTTCTCAATATAATCCAGCTTACATTTGTATTTTTGCTTCTTTTGTTTTAATTTTCACACATAATTGGATAGTTTGGTATAATTCTTAAGGCTTTTTAGGCTTGAATGATGATTTGTGCGTATTCGTTTTTTTAATTGTGCGATTCGTTTTTTAAAAATGCCTTCAGTACACTCAACGTATACTTTGACCTGTTCATTTATATCTTGTACTTCTACGTTGCAAATAACGTTTTTTATAATCATATCGCCCCAAGCAAGGCATTTTACTGCCACTGTTTTGCAGGGCGTTACATAAGAAGAAAGTTATGACAAAGAGTGACAGGTTATAGGGGCGTCAGGACCTGGGCAAGTGAAGGATGAGAATACTGATGTGAGTGGAGTGGAAGTAGAAAGGAGCACGCGAAAGAGGATGCAAGTTAGTGAGATAGGAGATGATTATTGACTTTACATTTAAATTCTTGGAGATTGTAGCTGTCGAGGAAGCAAGTAAGCAGAAGGGAATTTCACAGGCGGGAAGTGCAAGAAAAGAAGCTGATGGAGTAGAATTGGCGTTTACATTTTATTGGTTTCACAGTAAAATGGTGGGACCTAGTTGCTAATTTTGTGGCTCGAGTAAATTCATATATAGGGGGCACTAGTGAACTAAGTTCATTGGAGCAGAAGCCGTGAAAGTATTTATAGAAGAGACACGGGGAAGTCACATTGCACCGGTGAGAAAGGGACTGTATCTGACCTGCCAAGACGGGATCAATCACATTGCAGATTTTCCATTGGATTTTGTCAAGGACACCTAGCAGGAGCACCCGACCAGCTATGACAGCAGTATTCAATGCACGGGCGGATGCTAGATTTATACACGTGCAGGATTTTTTCAGGCGGAAAAAAATTCCTGGCCGTACACAGAGAACCGACTTTCTTAGCTATAGATTCTATATAGTCATTCCACTTGAGGTCTGTTCTGAGAGTTGATCTGAGGAGGCATAATTTTGTGCTTCCAGGGAGACTAATCTGATCCATGCTAATGGAGGGTAGGATCGATTGTCTGTGATGGTTAATAGATAGCAGCTTCGTTTTGGAATCATTAAAATTCACGAGCCATTTCTTACCTCAGTCCGCCACGGATTGGAAGTCCTTTTCAAGCTCGGCAGCGAGGTTTGCTTTATCAGCCTCGGCAGATTTTTGATCGATGCTAGAGTAAACCGTAGTGTCGTCAGCGTATATGCCTACTTGGGATCTTATTACATCTGGGAGATCGTTAATGTAGATAAGGAATAGCATATGACCTAGAATTGAGCCTTGAGGGACACCCGCTTTCGTATGATAGTATTTGGAGGTATGTACGTTCAATAATACTTTCTTTGTGCGATTTGAAAGGAATGACTGGATATACTTCTTCAGTTTTATAAAATCCATCAAGTGGACTTTTACTCTATTTCTACATTTACATTTTTCATTATTAACGATATCTTAGTGCACTTTATTTTTTAAATTTCTGGCATTTTGTTTTTTTTTATTTAATTTTTTAAATTCAAGTACAGCTTTAGCTTAATTTAACTGTATTACTACTAAATATCTTGTGTAATTCAAAATTTTTTTTATGGAAGCGTTAAGTAAAAAAATTGTAAAATATTATCTCTATTTTGGATTTTATCTCTAAATTAAAAGGTGCGTTAAACCAAATTATATTTCGTTTTCTGGTATTATTCTTCATTTTTTTTATTTGTGATTTATATTCTAGTTTAGTTTTATGCCCATCTTTTAAAGCTTTTATGTTATCTTTTTCTATCATTGAAAGTTAGTTTACAAAAGGAATTTCTATACAACCTGTATTATAATCCTTCAGAAATGTGTTTAATTATACTGACTGGATGGTTAAATCCAGCGTTCACATACCGCAATTTTGTGTTGGTTTTTTTATTTTTCGCAATAAGGCTTACATAAATTTTGGCTTTGAATGTAACTACCAGCTTGTAGATTAAAGTTCACGTTCAAATATTGAACAACCTTCTTATTCATATCGACCTCTATTTCAAAGTTGATTTTCTTGAAGATTAAATAGAAACAGCATTTTTCTTATTTTGTGATTTACTCTTCTGCTGTCTAACACTGTCATCCGCCCATCTTTTTTTGTCTTTCATGTAACTTTCTAAATTACAAGTTATAGCTTTATTTTGTGGTGATAAGCGAGGGACCGGATGTTTGCCCTCGGTGGTCCAGAAAGCAAATGACGAAAACTGCTCTTTGCGCACCCGGCTCCACGCATATGTTCCGGCAGAAAAGCAAAAATTAAGAAATATCAAATTCCTTTTCGCGAGCCTACGCGAATTTTATTTATCGTCCAATGGGAAGCCCATAATTAAAATACGGGTGTGAATTCCTAAATGACTTGCTGGGACCCACAAAGACGAAATAAAAAGCCGACACAGAAAGCATCGCCAGTTGAGAAAGTATTAGCATAATTAGCACGTCCCTTGACCTCGTCAAGTGATCCACTATGCTCGCCTCGCCTTTCCCTCTCACCTTCTTCTTCGCTATCCCCTGAGCTACTTACCCGACCAACGGAGCGGAAAACATCAAAGACATTCCTAACTGACAAACGCTCCCACATACATACATACACACAAACTCTCTTTTCGGCATTTATTACTATGAACATTTTAACGTCCTTTGAACTCATCCTAAAGACAATACTTTATTTGTAAAAAAACCTCAATTGATATCTGTGTATATATAAATGTTGTTTCTATACTCAATTTGATTTTCTTGTTTATACCCCCTTATAGTGGGCTATCTACTAACGAAGCCAAATTCAGTTAACCTGTTTCAACACACAACTACTCTTCACTAGAATGGATAACCCACTATAATTTAACTGTATTTCTTTTAAATATCTTGTGTAATTCAGAATTTTTAGAGAAGAGTTTATTAATCGATTTGAAATTTTTTTCCCTATTTTAGATTTTACTTCTAAATTAGATACCTCCATTAATTCGCTGAAAAACAGCGTAGCACCAAGAAAAAACTCCAAACTTAATAAAAACAAAGTTTTTCGTCAAAATGTTTATGTTACTATTAAGAGAAAAGATCAAAGTATTTTTTAATTATTTTCTAACATTTGTTAATCCTTTTTAACGCGTTCGAAAGTTTAGTGAAAGATCTTGCTATTTTTCGTTAGCGGGTGATTAAGTTTATTATAAATAATGTAGTCTTAATAAAACGACTTCGTTTCCGGTGAAAAACACATTGATTGGGAAATTCTTGTAAAATTCAAGTAATTGTTGGATTGTAATGAAAAAAAAACCAATACTTATTCACAAATGAATTAAATTATTTCTGAAATTATTATTTTTAGAAAATCTGTTCTCCGTCACTCCACGTAATTTCATGAAATGTTAAGAAATTAAATAATGTTAATAAAATATGTTTTAATAGTTAAACGCAGAACTGCTTGGGGGGATTCCTTTTTTTATTTTATTTTAAACGGCCTTTTTTCCATAAATCTGCTCTGACTAGTAAATTAAAAAAGGCAATAAAACTATGAAACAATTTATTAGAAAAGCTGTTAATTGCCTTTAAAAATATATATTAAAGATATTGTAGTCTGAAAAAATACGATGAATAATGATTTTTCACAAGAATTGTTTTCATTTTTTTCTTTTTTAATTATAATAATTTATGAAATTTCAAAAAATATTTAAAAAATCGTTGTTGCGGCTAGGTTATTAACTTAAGTAAAAACAATATTTACTAATCGAAAATTGAAAAGTTTAATACTAAACCCAAAAGATTTTTTAAATAATTTTTAATTTTGTGTTTGTGTGTGTCTGTGTAGAAAGGTTGCTTTTTGTGTATGGCATTTCATGTGTGACCTTAAAAGGTAACGTGTTTCACATTTTCACGGGAAAAGAAGTAGACGATTCTGGTCAACCATGCTTACTTTATCAATTCATCTGGCTATTATCATTCACTTCACGCGTCAGAACGCTATGAACTCTGTGATTAAGAAATACTTTTGTTCTAAAGTTCATGCTATAAACAAGTTCTAATTGTTTCGAATCAGATTGATTTAA
This sequence comes from Ascarosepion bandense, assembly GCA_037127315.1. Lineage (NCBI taxonomy): Eukaryota > Metazoa > Mollusca > Cephalopoda > Sepiida > Sepiidae > Ascarosepion > Ascarosepion bandense. Next base: position 1,270,876 of record JBBBDQ010000115.1, read on the forward strand.
CTTTAGATTTGTCAGTTTTTTAAAAAGAACGTTTCAAATATATATATATATATATATATATATATATATATATATATATATATATATATATTATAAGTTCACAAATTGGATCGATTGATCATTTCTGCACAGAACCCACTTCATCGGCGATATCAAAATGTTCATATTTACATTGAGCTGTCTGGCTGAATAAGTTTTAATATTTAATTTTTCTACAGTTATTATTAATAGGATCTCTTTTGGGATTTTACCAATAAGCCTCATCTTTTGATATTTTAATATATATATATATTTCGTAAATGCATCTGTTGGACGCTTCAGTACACATCATCAGTGATGCTTCTAGCCGAGGTTCATTAGGGGTTTTCGAGTCTTTTTACAACATACCCCCTTTCCACGAGGACCTATATATATATATATATATATATATATATATATATATATATATATTCTGATCAGCTATCGATTTGTGCATTTCTTGTTAGCTACAACTTTTTTCATCATCTAAAACGCACACCATACGACTTTTCTTGGCAATTTTTGTTCAATAGCAAATGACTTCCGGTTCACTAGTAGTGTACGCTCTTCCATAAAAAGAAAAGAAACACACCCACAATTTTGCATATATATATATATATATATATATATATATATATATATTATCCTACGTCCATAGCACGACCCGGAGTTTCATGCACTATCTTAAAATGCTTAAATAACCCTGTTTACTAAACAAAAGAAACGAATTGATGATCACATGCAAACATAGAAATAAATAGCTACTCAAATACGATAACCTGGATTAACAGATATTTTTATATCGACCTTTTTATATTATTTTTACTATTAATTTCTCTTGTTTTTATTATTAATTCCTCTTGTTTTTCCCTAAAATAAAAACAAAAATTATTCATCTTTGATACATAGATATAAAAAGTATAAACTCTGCCCTAAAAATATCCTACTTATTAAGTTAAGATTTAATTGATTTTACTTTTAAGATTTAACTTTCTAATTGCATGTTTGACTTTAAATCAAATTAAATTATACAATTAAAAAATAAAAATAGCACCTCAGCATATAAGACGAGAAGGAAAAATTCAAATCCCGGAACGGTCAGTTCATAATAAGCACCTGATGATTGCATAGTACATGAAACTCCGAGGCGTGCTACAGATGTAGGATATGTATATTTATTAGTATATACTTAATACCTTTGTTATATTATAGTGATCACTGATTTTTTAACACCGGAAAAACAATTATATATATATATATATATATATGTAGTTTTAAGTATGCTATAATTATGGGTTAGAGTGCTCAATATCAGGGATAGAGCCTATGTAATTATAATTGTTTGCAATAAATATATATATGTTTATTTGCTGTGCGTGTGTTCATATAACTATCAGATTAACGCCACTCTTTTTCGCAATAAGGCTTACATAAATTTTGGCATTGAATGTAACACAATCTACGCCTACTCGAAAATGGCCGATAACAGGTGAAAAAAATTTGCGATAATGATTTTACGTCATGCGAAGAAGCAAAGAAAAAAGATTTCCCGGAGTTTATCTTCGTTGCCAAGCCTGACTGTTATCACCCAAAGTGTACGGCTTCGCTATTTCCGAGTGAAAATAAAAGATTAATTATTATAATGAGGCTCATTCTGTTTGCCGCTATACTGCACTGAAAAGTCTTTCTTTCGTTTTTGTATCAGGTGCTCAAGAAAATGTGTTCAGTATAGCGGAAACACTCGCGTTGTTCGCAGATATAGAAACGATGCGTTTCGTTTTATAATAAGCTTTTCTATTTGTCTTTTGAAGATTTATTGTTTGAGAGACATTTGGTTGGTCACTTGACGTTAACGCATCCTATTCTCCTCTTTAAAGAAATAAGTTCCTTTTTAAATAAGAAAAAACTGAGATAGTCTCCTCACAAATGAATACGAGATTTCAGACAGCAGAAACCTGGTTCTACAGGAGGCTACTGAGAATACCGCGAACAGAACAAGTTTATAACGAAGAAAGATAATGGAAACAAAAATATAAGTTTTTATTTACATTATTTATATTCGAACCGAATGTGCGTTATGATGTAAGGGATATCGACTCGGAAGAAAAAACCGAGGTTTTCTAATTCCAATCGAGTTCATTACGCGCAAATATCCTTGGAAAAGGTATGAATCCATCTCTCAACCTTAGCTGCGGGTTGAATAGCAGTGCAGACTGGTACCAAGTCTACCGCAGAAAAATATAGCAACCTACTGCCGGGGAAAAAAAAAGACAAACTTCGACGTAGACAATCACAAATCGAAAGAGACATGATCGCCTAAGAATGTATCACGTATGTTATGGAATACTGCTGTCATACCTGGTCAGGCACTTCTGCTGTTCGTCTCGGTGTTCTCGACAGGCTCCAAAGGAGAATCTGTAATGTGATTGGTCCTGACCTGGCAGCTCGACTCCAGCCACTTTCTCACCGGCGGGATGTGGCTTCCTTCTGTCTCTTCTACAAATATTTTCATGGTTTCTGCTCCAACGAACTTAGGTCACTTGTGCCCCATTCACAAGAATTTACTCGTGCAACCAGACTGGCAACAAGGTCCTATCATTTTACAGTTAAATCAAACAAATGCAGGCAACAATTCTATTCTACAGCTTCTTTTCTCGCACTTCCCGCCTGTGGAACTTCCTTTCATATACTTGCTTTCCTGACGGCTACAACCTCCAGGAAGTTAAATGCAATATCAATTCCCATCTCTTATCTACTTGACTCCAGTCCTTTCTACATTACCCGGTGTATCTTGTTCTTTTCCTTTCTACCTTCGCAACTGTCTTCACTCCTGTGTTTACATCCTTCTCTTGCCCTTTCCCTGTCACCCCCTGTAACTGATTCGTCGTTCACAGATAAAATTGAAAATTTTGTGAGGAAGCTACGATGGAACGCCTACTTCTTTCTTCAGTCCACGGATTTTCGTCTCGTCCTACGGAGTACTTTAACCTCAAAACCTAACGGACACCAACTGTTTGCAAATTTCTGATCTCTTTCGAAAAGGACCTCTTCAACTTGATTCCAAAAATTAATTTACAAAATCTCCAAACGATTTCCAAGATTTATTAAAAACGGATATTAAAATTCTAAAAAACTCTAAGGACCTATGGGTTAAGTCGTATAAATTTAACAATATTTATAAATGTGAACCTTCCAGTTACACCAAAAATAACTAGCCAATACAAAATAGACAGAGAAAACAACACTTTATCTGAAATAGACATTGACACAGTCAAATTTGCTAATGATCTAAAAATTGCTGATAGAATAGGTAAAGTATCTACCAAAGATGCTTACATTTTATTTAAAGATCACAAACCTAATTTACAAAATAATTTGCAAACTAGACTAATTAATCCGACCAAAAGCAAATTAGGCTTAATTTCTTGAGAGATTAAAAAAAAATTAATTGAGAAATTACAATCTACTTTGCACCCAAACCTCTAGAAAAGCTCCACTGATACCATTAATTGGTTTAATAATATAAAAAATAAATCCAAATCCACCTTTCTTAAATTTGATATTGTAGATCTCTACTCTTCACTATCCAAGGACCTTCTAGAAAGTTGTATTAATTTTGCTAACACACACACACACACACACACACACACACACACACACACACACACACACACACACATTTATTTATACTTAGTGCCAAAATAGCTTTTTTTCAGTATTTCACTGATAGAAAAGTATTATAGGCAAGCAGATCTTTCTTTCATCAAGTGCTCGATAGAAGGATAGAGCTTTAATGCTGTTAATGTGGAGAATTGTGTCACTTACCTAAGCAGTGTTATTTCAGTCATGTCGACGTCAAAGTTTCGTGAAGGCATTATTGTAATGTACGCACCACCACTCATTTTCGATACCTAAGTTCCAAAGTGAATTTTTAAAAATAGAAAAGCTTTTTTGAATCTTTCATTTCAGCTTTAATTGAAAGGTAAATAATTAAATTTATCATTTCCAGTAAGCAAAATACTCTGGTGTATTTCAAATAGAAATTATATTGATTTGAATCTCAACTGTTTTAGAATTTTCAAAATTTATCATTTTTTTGACTATAGG
>JBBBDQ010000115.1:1280000-1475000 GCA_037127315.1 Ascarosepion bandense
TTATATATATATATCGCCTGGTTCACACTCCACCCACGTCTATTGAACAGGTTAAGAGGCTCATCCCTTGTTTCCTGTTTAGGATGTGGTTTCCGGCTTTCTCTTTTCCAATATTAGATCTATTGAGTTTTTTCAAGGTATATGGGAGTCGCAGGTTCGAATCCTACCAGAAGATGCATATGTATCTGATAAGATTTTTCGAATATTCAGGCCGTTGAATATATATATATATATATATATATATATATATATATATATATATATATATAGATGTACTGTATAATTATAGAACAACCGAGCATTCACTCAAATACGAGTATCCATTAAAAATAATTTTCAAACAAATAAATATGTTGATGAATGCCGTGTCGTAGTATATTTGTAGATTATCTTCTCACAAGAAAGGCAATAAAGCCACTACATCGCATTAGGGGGGTTAATGAGTGTGATATAATAGAAAAAAAGAAGAAACCATTATTAAGGATGGAGAACAGAAACAGACAGAAGATAACGTGTGAAATTGAATTTAAGATTAAATTTGAACGGAATGCATGAAGTCGGAGTTCAACAAATAAGAATTCCGAGAGAAGAAACTGATAGCATAGAACTTACGGTTACATCTCGCCATTTCAACTGAAAAATGATGAGACTTTACTGCCAGTCTAGTACTGCGTTTGAATCCATAAATTATATGTAGCATATAGGAAAGTTCCTCAAAACAAATAACATGAAAAAAATATAGAAAAGACACAGCTACATTATGGTGGAGGGAAAGAGACTAAAGCCGAGTTGTCAGTTAAGAAACAATAACATTTTAAATTATTCATTGGATTTTATTAAGGATATCTAAATAGATAGCAGGAGAAGCAGCCTTGATGTGCCATCTATATTCAAAACATGGATGAATGGTAGATTTATAAATATGTAAGAAAAAATCGGTCCAGAAAAATTGTCTAGCATGACATAATGGACCAAATTTCCTATCAACACACCTAGCAGTTGAATCAATATAATCTTTCCCCTTCATGTCAGCGGAAAATGTTAGCCTAAAAGGCGCCATAACTCACTCTTCTAGAGGTCAATCTGACCTTATCTAACTGATCAGACTTAAGACAAAAGTAAATAGCTGTCATTAGCTGAGATATAAAGTTGAGAACTAATGTTCTCAGAAAGATTGTTGTTGAAAATTAGGAGAAACACAGGCCAAAGGAAAGAGCTCTAGAAGATATCTACATTAATGTAAACAGATCTAAATGAGTGTCTATTCAAGACAACTTTCATTTCGCAACTTGATAAGAAAGACTGAATCAATTATATATATATATATATAGTAGGAAGAATTTATTACATATATATATCAGAAAGAAAAAAATCCCTGAAGAATGAAGTACTTACAATAAAACCTTCACGAAACTTCGAAGTCGGCATAATTGCTCAGTTAAGTGACAAACTTCTCCACATTAATACTATTAACGCTCTATCTCGATATCGAGCACTTTACGACAAAAACCTGCTCACCAAAAATGCCTTTTTACCTGTAAACCACTGAAAAAAACAGTAATCTTGGCCCTACGTATAATCACAATTTAACTATCTCTCTCTGTCCTTATATATATATATATATATATATATATATGTATTCCATTTCTAAACGAGTTATTTCGCTACCCAGGTTTCTACCATGAGTGGTGTCTTCAGGCAATTTTTAATAACTGATTTTACCTTTTACCGTTTTTCTATTTAAGAACGCTCTTGTAACGGTGTTTTATTTGAACGTTCACGTGGCAGTGAATTTATGAACGCACATTGTTTGAATCCAAACGAATTATGACGTTTTCATCCATGATTGTATGAACCTAAGAGGTATTTCTTAGTGTGGATGCATTTTGTCATAATTTCTGTTCTTTCATTTAACAATTCGTCTTTATTTGGGTATGTCATAATTTCCAATTTTTCTTCTTGGCACAGTCTACGTATTTGTCCATCGTTGTAAAGCTTGGCTGTTTTCACAGTGCTCCACGTTATGTGTGGATCTTTTTCATATTTTGATTTCAATTTCCAGACATGATTAACCAATTTTGTATTGTTTTTTAATTTTTCTATTTTAAATGTTGATCTGTGGTTGAACCACCTGGTCTTAAAAGTGTCTTTGGTTGAGCCCAAATATATTTTGTTTTGGCCATCTGGGTCGTGTAACTCTGCCTTATAAATTATTTCTTTTGTGTTGCAGAGACCTTGAAGTGGGCATATATTTTTGTCCCTGCAGTTGCGTTCTTTGTTGGTGGTTATGTTTTGTACGATGCTATTTAAGTTTCTGGCGTTTTTTTTATGAAACTATCTAAATTAATAGTGCGACTATAACTTAGTTTGATTGTGTTTCTCTTGAAAATTTTGTTTAATTCTGATTCTTTTCGAAAGTGCTTATCTATTAGTTTAAAACATATATGTCCTATTTTGATCTTTACTTCTAAATTAAATGGTGGGTTGAATCAGATAATGTTTCGTTTTCTATTGTTGTTTTTGATTTGTCTGTTTGGTTGAGAATTATATTGTAAAATGTTTTACGGCCAGAATTTCTTAGTGCATCCTCATCTATATTTTTCTTTACATTAAATATTCATTTGTTTGACGAATTATTAGATAATCTGTGTTCTATGCCTCTGTAAATGTGTTTAATTATATTATTTGGATGATGCGACTTTGTATTTATGTATGATAACTTAGTGTTTGTTTTCATGTATGGGGAGACATTTCCAGTTTGTAAATTAAGTTCTACATCTACATATTGTATGACTTTATTATTTGTGTCCGTTGTAATATCAAAATCTAGTTCTTTGAATAATTTAAAAAGCTGTTTCTTTATTTTATCATTCATTCTTTTGTTGTCTAGTACTATTATTAATCCGTCATCTCTATATAATCCGTGGTTGTCAATATGGATTATTTTGTTTCTTTTGTTTAAGATGTATATTCCCATGAATTCTGAGATTTCTGCTCCATCATACGATCCTTGTGGTACATCGAATGCTCCGATGTTGGATTTCTTGATCCATGCTATACCTTTGTGGAAAAGTATAGATTTTCGGCAATGTAATATTATGTCAATATGCTCTGATGGTATTTTTATGTACATTTTCGCAAAATTAAATGCTTCCAGTAGACCTTACTCAGATTGTGTATTTACTTTTGCATTTAATTTAATTTTTAACTTCTTGGAACCAGGAAATACAGTCACTAGTGTTTTTCCACTGGTTTGCTTGAGTGGCTGTTCATCACAAATCACAAATATTTTTTAATATATGTATATTATTCATTCGTAAATCATTCGATTACGCAATCTTGGTTTCAACATTTCGGTATCTTCAGGAGTTTTATACTTTATAGTTGATATAAAACGCTTCAAGATACCGAAAGGGTGAAACGAAGGTTGCTTAACCTACTAACTTCTGAATTAAAATATTTACAAGCTCTATATTATATATGTATTGAGCAATTTTCAATACAACTGCATGCTGGTATAATTTATAATTTAGTTCTAACCAATAACTGCTTAATATATATATATATATATATATATATATAAGATGATTAGTAGCGTGGAATCAAGAAAACAAAAGAGAGTTCCGCAAGCGGAAACGAGTTAAAATATATCGAGCTATTTTAACAGTAAAACAATGGGATCTATCTGCTAATCTGGTAATAAGCTTATGTCACGCTGCCAAGGAGGAGAGCTCATTAGAACAATTACCATGAATATATTTATAGAAAAGACATAGGTAAGCGACGTAACGTCAGTGGGAAAGTCAAGATGCCATAAATACGCTGCTATGAAAGTCGGTTCTCTGTGCAAGGCCCGGAGGTTTTTTCCGTCTGAATCTATCCTGCTCATTTATAAATCTACCATCCGCCCGTTCATTGAATACTGTTGCCATATCTGGTCGGGTGCCCCTGCTATTCTCCTTGGGCTTCTCGACAAGGTACAGCGGAGGGTCTGTAATGTGATCGATACTGACTTGGCAGACCGCCTGCAGTCTCTCTCTCACCGGCGCGACATGGCTTCCCTGTGTCACTTCTATAAATACTTTCACGGCTTCTGCTCTGATGAAATTAGATCACTGGTGCCCCCTATGTTCGAATTTGCACGAGATACTAGATTAGCAACTAGATCACACCCTTTTACAGTGAAACCGATAAAATGCAACCGCAACTTCTACTTCAACAGTTTCCTTTTTCTTACTTCCCGACTGTGGAATTCCCTTCCACATGACTGCTTCCCCGACGGCTACAATCTCCAGGAGTTTAAATGTAAGGTCAATAGACACCTCCTAACACACTAACTCGCTTCTATTCTTTCAAACACTCTTCCCATACTCCAAAATATCTATCACCCCCTTCTGACATTTCCTATATCTAACCACTCTTTCTATTTACCTTCCCCTATATAGCCCCAAGCGAAATAGTGGCAGTGGAATGCCTAGCTTGGGGTGAAACGATTAAAAAAAAAGACCAATAACATTACAGAACTTTTTAGATTTTTTCACGAACCAGATATGAGTACTAGATTATTTATGACAGCAATGTCTAATACATGAACTAATGGGAAATATATAAATATACAAAATGGATTCTGAATAGAAAAATTATCTTGCACATCACAGTAAACCAACCTTTCTTGTAGGTCTAGCAATTAATTCATTATAATGCATGGGACAGGCTAGCCTCCTAGAGAGTAAAATACTACGCCTCCTTGGACTTACACTCTCGGCGGACCTCAAATGGAATGACTATATTGAATCCATTGCCAAATCTGCTGCTATGAAAGTGGGCTCCCTGTGCAGGGCCCTGAAATTTTTCCCACCTGAAACTATTCTGCACATATACAAGTCTACCATCCGCCCGTGTATTGAATATTGCTGCCATATCTGGTCGGGTGCCCCTGCTGCTCTCCCTGGGCTTCTTGACAAAATACAACGGAGGATCTGAAACGTGGTTGATACTGACTTGGCAGACCGGCTGCAGCAGCTCTCACACCGGCGTGATGTAGCTTCCCTGTGCCTCTTCTACAAGTACTTTCATGGTTTCTGCTCCGATGAGCTTAGATCACTGGTGCCGCCTAAGCACGAATTTACACGAGATACTAGATTAGCTACTAGGTCCCACCCTTTTACAGTTAAACAAATAAGATGTAACCGTAAATTCTACTCCAACAGCTTCTTTTCTCGCGCTTCCCGCCTGTGGAACTCCCTCCCACAAGTCTGCTTTCCCGACAGTTACAATCTCCAGGTGTTTAAATGTAGAGTCAATAGACACCTCCTATCACACTAACTCCCAATTATTCTCAGAACACTCTCATCTACCCAACCCTCATTCTCGGTATCCTTACCTGCTTATCACCCACCCTCTGTTATTTACTATATTTAATCAGCCTTTCTCCACTCTACGTAGCCCCCTGCACAGTAGTGGCAGTGACATGCCTTGCTCGGGGTGAAACGCTTATAAAATATAATAAAAAAATAAAAAATAACGCCACTCTTTGTCAGTGGAAAACATGAAATTGAGAAGTTACTTTCCTGGTGGTTAAGATTAGCTTTGCTGATAGAGGCAAAATGATTCTCAATATGAATAATATAACACCGTCACTTTCTTTATTATTGTCATTATTATTGAGAACATACTCAAAATCTGTAGAAAAGAAATCATTTCGGTGAGACTGCAAGCTCTCAGCAAGAAAACTGTCTTTTCAAAAAAACAGAAAAAAAAATTACAATTATTTTTCGCTCCCAGTATCTTACGAGCTTGAACATTTGCTGTTAATGGAGAATGAAAGTAGCATTTTACTTAATTCTGTGTCGTTGAATGTTAAATATTGTTTTGTCACTCCGGGCTATGATGAACTCCAGGAAAACGTCCATTTCTAAGCGTATGTGGATATTCCACTGGACACTGCTGAAATAGGGAAGAGAAAAAATATCGCACTTGAGCTCATGGTTGCTTTTTCCTTTCTTGGTTATACCAGATATTTCCACCATTTTTCTTCACCACTGTTGATCATTCAAAGAGTGTAAGGATGGGTACGAGAAGCTTTGGAATTTACCATTCCAGGCCAAAGCCACTGTACCGATCTTTACTCTCTTCGAGTCGTTCCTGCTGTTGCAATAACAAAAAATTGTCTTCTCTTCATCTTCACTAGTACAATTAACATTCAACGCACAGAACTCATGAATTTACTGTTGCGAATTTTTGAATATTTATATACGAGAATGGATCAATAAATTTGTCACCACATATATTTCATATGTAAATGCTGATATGGAATTTTCACTTTATAATACTCGATCTATGTTACCTATGTAGAAAACTTGGATTAAATGCATTGACAAGATAGGATATCATCCTGAAAAATAAATCCATTAGTGAAAAAGAAATGGCCATCATTATTAATAATTACAAAAAGGAATGTTGCAAATCGCTTTATTAGTTGGGTTGCATATGATTCTAAATTTCAGTTTTGATAATAAGTAATAAATATTGAAAAGAAAAAAAATTAAAAACTGTTACAAAATGTTAAGAAAATATTATAATTGTCATTGGAGTTGCCTCATCTCATTCTTACTGAAAGTGGAATAAATCTTTAAAAATATCTGAGCGAAAATAGTGATTTTAATATTTTTCATGAAAATGATGAGCACGTTGCAAATGTTACGAAGCAAACAATCATTGTCAATTTCATCCTGCCTCATGTATGGTGCTGGCCGACACTTTTTGTTGGGTCGCCGGATATATCAATTTAAATCGTTAAAACCCATTAGAAGTTTCTATCTATAACCCATTAAACTATCCAGTATTAATTATAGACGTCTACCTATAACACATTAATCATCATCATCATTTATCTATCACACTCAGATGGTGCATAGGGCAGCAACTTTTTATTGCTGTAACAAACTGTTTTTTACGGGGCAGGGTTGTTAGTCCTGCACCCAACCCACAAACCTGGAGGACCGCTGGACCATTCTTGGTCCTTACGTTTACAGCACCTGGTATTCCCAAATGGTCACCTATTTAAGTACTGACCAGGCTCGATGTTGCTTACCTTCGGTGATCGGATGGGAACCGGTGTATTCAACACAATATAGCCGTAGACATATAACACATTAATAGTCAATATTAATTATAAATTTCTGCCTATAACTTATTAATACTCATAATAAAATCCAGTATTATTTATAGATTTCTCTCCTTAATATTCAGCATAAAAACCAGTAATAATTAAAAGTTTCTACTTATTGCGCGCAAATACCTTTGGGAAAGGTATTAATCCGTCTATTCCTGCCAGTTATGGGTTAAATAACAGGACAGATTGGGTTCTATAGCCTTCGTCGGCAACCAGTCTACCGCAGAAATCAATGGCAACCTACTGCGGGATAATCTTTTGCCCAGTCAGTCATGTCTCTTTCGAGACATGATCGCCCAAGCGTGTATCACTTATGACACTTAACTGACTGACTTATAAACCATTAATATCTATAAAAGAATCGATTATTCATCATATGTTTCTACCTATCACTGATTAATACTCACCAATTAAATTCAGTATAACTTATAAATTCTGTCTATGACACAGTAATACTCATAATATCCAGTATTAAAGATTTCAATCTGCAAACTCATTAATACTGACAACAAAATACATCTTACCAAAGACTTCCCCACCTCAATACTGCAGGTTTCATATAATGCTTGTTCGCAAAACCAGTCAAGTAAGAACGTATTTTCGCTGAAGAAGTGTTCTTTCCATGGAGTCCTCGAAAAGATGTCATATCGTCGAAGTGAACGAATAATTGTATCTGTACTCACTTTTAATCCAATTACTTCTAGTCCTCCCTGAAGTTCTTTAAGCGTAACTCGGGACTCGATGCCAACATTTCTCACTAATAATCTTGCCATAGGTTCTATTACATTTCCAGGAAGCCCAGAGCTTTTTTGGGACGAATGGAATGTCACGTCTTCCATTGTCAAACTCTCGTATTAACTGAACTCAATGGCACATTTAACTGATTAGCTATCTTCCTATAACCAAGTCTATTTGTATGAAGGACTACAATATTTTTACGGAGGTCTTGATCAAGTATTTTGCTTTTCCCTATTTAATGTTTAAAGGACGGTTGATATAAAAAGAATGACGCAATACTTTTAATAATTTTTAAAAGCAAACATAAAATTAATCTGGAACGTTCTAAAAAACAATCTCTAATTTGAAACATTCAAGTACAATTTGGACACTTTTATGAACAAAGCTGTTGTAAATAAAAAAATAGTTCCATTTTCGTTTCGACTGACCAAAGTACATTTTCCCGAAATACCGCAGGTTTCACACAATGTTTGTTTGCAAAATCCAGTCTAGCAAAAACGTGTTTTCGCTTAAGAAATTTTTTTTTCCTGGGATTCCTGAAAAAGATGTCACATCGCCGAAGTAAACGACTAATTGTATCCGTACTCACTTTTACTCCATTTACTGCTAGTCTGCCCTGAAGTTCTTTAAGCGTAACATTTCTCACCAATAATCTTGGTGTACGCTCCGTTACATTTCTAAGATTTCTTGGGACGAATGGAATGTCACATCTTCCATTGTCGAACTCTCGTACCATCTAAACTGAATGACACACTCAACTGACTCGATATCTTCCTATAACCAAGTCCATTTATATGAAGGTTTACGGAAGTCATCATCAATTATTTTACTTTTGTCCATTTTCTCAATGTTTAAAGGATGGTTGACAGAAAAAGAATGACGCAGTAGTTTTAGTCATATCTAAAAGAAATGATAAAATTAATCTGAAACGTTCTAAAAAAAACTCCATCCTAATTTGGAACTCTCTCGTAACATATGAACACATTGATAAAAAAAAAGCTGTTGTAAATAAATGTGTTGTAAAATCTTGAGTTACTAAATACCGGTTCTTTTTCGTGTAATACTTTTTTGAAGATTTGTTTAAAAAATTTGAATGTTCGAATATATCTAAATATATTTTAAACGAGCAGTAAACATTTTATTAATGTAACTGTATTAGAAATACGTAAAAATATTTTGTAATGTGTTGTAAACTTTTGCGTGAAACTATATATATATATATTGTACTAGTTGTTACAATGGTTTATAAATTCATAGGATCACTACAAAAAATTTTCGCGTTTCGAAGCTGCTATGTGCACTTCTCATCGGATGATGAATTGAAATGGCCTCGAAACGCGAAAATTTTTTTGTAGTGATACTATAAACCATTGTAACAACTAGTACAATATAATGCTCTACGTTGTATCGAGCACTCTTTATGAAAGTAAATGCATGAACAGCAGGTAAAAAAACCTACGAGTTCCACAACTTTGTTACAATGTTATACTATATATATATATATATATATATATATATATATATATATATATACAGTAAACAGTATACGACGTAAAGTTAATTTAATTAAAACTTTGATTTATAGGGCTTTGAAAATTTGTTCCAGTTCCTTTCTTCACGGTGAAATGGACTTCATTAAGATGACACTTTCCAAAAATGGATATCCTTTGGACATTTTGGATTCCGTTATGTATTATGTCATCGATAACTTTTATAAGGTTAAATCACAAGTAGTTAAAAAATGTCCAATTTATTTACGACTACCTTACATTGGAACAGATAGTGAGGTTTTAGACAGGCGAATTTCTCAGTTTGTTAGCAAGTGTTATTTTTCTGCCAATGTTCATGTAATATTCTTTACACGGCAAATTCTATCCTCCATTCGTAAGGATGTTTTACCTCCACTTCATATTAGTTCTGTTATTTACAAATTTTAGTGTAGTTTCGGATGCGACTACATAGGTAGAACATCCCAGCGTTTGGATCAAAGAGTTAAACAGCATTTACTTCCCAGAATTCTGAACTCAGCCGCCAGTAGTAGCCAACTTGTGAATACTTCCGGGTTTTTAATAGCACAGCATGTAATAAATAGCAGAAAATGCGTGGTTAGATTGAGTGATGAGAACTTTACAATTTTATCAAGGTCCCACTCTCTCTTTCATCTAAAGGTGCTAGAGTCCATATACATCAGATCCCGAAGGCCTTTTCTGTTTAAACGGAGAGAATGCCTTTTGGGTCTGAGTGTGATTGGGCTCTAGTTTTCCTTGAATTTTTTCCACCTTAATTCTCATATCATATTTTATATTAGAAAATCCCAGGAATCAAAAACTTGATAAGCTCTAGGCGAAACCGGTTGTTTTTTTTTTTGTCTTAGTTTTCAGTATGTCATCGAAAATCCAAGTATTCCTTGTTATTTTATATATATACTAGCAGTATAGCCCGGCGTTGCTCGGGTGTAATGAAAGCTTTAAAACTAATTCATGGTCTTCGAGTTCAGACTCTTTGGACGTTGGCACGTTAAGTTAAAAAGTTAAAGCGAAACCGTAGACTGAAAGAAAAAGGAATGGATTTAAGTGATATTTTGATTTCCTGGTATCGATATCAAATCAGATTTTTTGTCGTAAACTGAATTTTGAAGGCTAAATAAGTCCTCTGAGTAAATGGTATCATGGCTGAGACTAAGAACTCCAATTATACCTATTAGAGCCAAACCCGAAGCAAAAACTAAAATAAAAGGGCTGAAAAACTGATTTTGATCAGACCAGGTAGGATATCGAGGTATCGATTTCCAATATCGGAGGAAAATAAATCATCCAAGGATAAACTAACCTAAGTAAGTCTATAAAAACTTATCGTACCCATCGGGAGTAAAACTGGAAAAAATGAGCCATATTGAAGGATGAATATCAGTTTTTGATCAGATTCGATAGAATATCGGGTGTATCGATTTCCGATATCAGGGATATTATCGATTTTCTGCACTATTGTAAGAACTGCAACCTTGAAACTTCTGAATATCGTTTCTTATGTCTTTGTCTATGAGTGTATCAAATTTGATTAAAATCGGACAACTCCTTCTATAACCCGATTTTTTCGATTATCGACTTTCAATATTTATCGGGGGTACCTCGATACAAAACCTAGCTAAGAACACTCGCAGACGCTTATAGTACAACTTTATAAATTTTCAGGAAAATCGGTTTAGCCGTTTCGGAGTCTATAGTTAACGGACACACACATACACAAAGTTCCATTTATAAATAAGTTTAGATTGTATATATGTATAATGACATATTCCTTCGCAGTATATATATATATATATATATATATATATATATATATATATATATATATATATATATAGGATTCATTGAAAATGGCAGACAAGGTTTTATCATTAAGTTATTTTATATAATTTTTCATGTATTCGTATAATATTTTTCTTTCGGAACTCAAATTATATAAGAATTGTCCAAAGCTTTTATATAATTTTATATAATTTGAGTTCAGAACAGATAAAAATTATAAGAACACATGAAAAATTATATAAAAAACTCAATCATAATACCTTGTCTGTCATTTTCAATGAAACCTTTATAAAAGAAAGATTGTTGCCCAAATACATATTATATATATACTGCGAAGGAATATGACATTAAATCTTTTAAGAAAGTAATTATTTTTCCAGATACCAGTCTAGTATTTAACCTATTGCTAGGGGTACAGAGATGGATTTGCGAACAAGACTTGAATTCCAACATGGCCCTCCGACTTCTTATTACGTCCCACTAACCACTGCCCCACCCAGTGATCCGCCTTGTTTTAAGGAGTGGCACAGATTGTTTTCATTCGTAAACAGCAGAGGCATTCGTAATGAATTTCTGTTATCACCGGAGGGGAAGAGAGAATAACAGAATAGCAGAAGTGGTTCTCGACAATGACGAACCTAATTGAAGACTCTATCTTTTCTATTATAATGAAGCCATTCTTGTACCAGCTAATAAAAACATGAGATTTAATATTTCACATTTAATATTCCATTTTATTCAACACTATTTTAATAATTTTAATTATTTTTAATAACTACTGCCAGCCATTGTGTGTGTGTGTGAAAGTGCGACCTCTCACCCGAATTATGGACCTTGTTTTCCCGTTTGGACTGCCTAAGAAACTGCTTTATCACTGCCTGAATGTCTTTCCCTCCACCTCTCTCTCTCTCTCTCTCTCTCTCTCTCTATATATATATATATATATATATATATATATATATATATATATATATATATACTCTGCCGGCCATAATTATTAGGCCACCCTAGTTTTTTTTTTAAAGAAACGATGTATTTCATACTACTTTTAGTATTTATTGCCAAATGAAAATAGAATGGTTCTTTTGTTATTATTACTTTGCAAAATTTTACAAGGCAAGGAAGCAAAGATGAACTTGCCCGAATCACCCTAAATTTTCTTAATTCTTTCATTGATGAATTTGCAATATAGGTAATTATCAAATATTTATAAATTCATTTGATGCACATGTTATTGTGCAATATTAACAAAAGAACTACTCTATTTCTATTTACAATTATTCACTTGGCAATAGATACTAAAATATAGAATGAAATACATCATTTTTTTTTAAACACTGGGGTGGCATTATAATTATGGTCGGTAATATATATATATATATATATATATATATATATATATATATTAAAATGTAACTACATTTTCATGTATGAGTGACAAACCAAGTGTCTTAAACTTAAAACCCTTTGACTTTTTTCTTTGGGAATGGTTAAAGGAGCAAGTCTACTATACCAACAAAGACCTTGAAAGAACTTGAAGGGTGAATACAAGAAGTTATGTCTTCCACACCACAAGGATTCCTGGTGAAATCAGTTGATACGATTCCTAGACAACTCGAGATGGTAGTAGCAAAATCTCGTGTTAATATCGAATTTTAAATAAAGCCTTATGCTAAATGTTTTCCTCTCATATTCATTTCTTGTAAAAAATATACTTAATAAATAAATTATAAATATTTTAACATGGGCATTTACTTTTCAGTCACTCTATATATATATAACCGGTTATTCTTTCTTGCCATTATCAGCGATGATTTTGATTATGATTTTTAACAGAATGTATTGATTTCTTATGTATGCATATAGAGTTATAGGAATTTTCTTGCAAACCTGGTCAGTATATTCTGGTCTTGTTCATAATTAATATAATTAAATTTTTGCCTTTTCTTTTTATTATTAATTCTTCCATTAATTTTAGTATATTTTACATGTGGATGGGGTTATTATACTTGTTTTTTTTTTCTAAAACTATGTTCTAGATGGAGTATTGCTAGGTTTTCGTGTGTGTTTAATTGAATCCTTATTGAGCTATTGTCAAAGAGAGAGGTAACATGGTTCTTCTTGATAGATATTTAGTAGTATGTCCAACATAATTATTCATTAATTTGTTTTAATCAGGAACTCAGTTCCTTAAGGAGCATGTATATTCATAAATAATGTTGGTCCGCTTTTATTTAGATCTTGCAGGTGTGTTGTTATTGTTAGCTGTTTTAGAATTGTTAGAGTACATAATTTATTTTTTTGTTCTGATCGACTTGGGATGTCTTTTGTACAGCAGAAATAGCGTCCTTTTTATTTTATTAAAGCAACTCTAAAAGTATTGTCATATCGAAATAACATGATTTATTACGATTAAAAAATATTTCTAACATATTCAAAATTCTCTTTTTATGTTTAACACAACGCTTAACCTACCAACAGCATTCTACAAACCATTTGACACATTTCTACATTCATTTAAAAGAATTTATCAGAAACTGGCGTTGCTTTTTGTTTTTAGGTGTTATGTTAAAATGGTAAGTAAATGGGAATTATGTATGTACAATTGAACGAACGGAGGCAGGCGTTACGGGAGTTTGCAATGTGATGCAATGATGTTGTAATGCAGAAGATGTAGAGGCATTGTCACTGCAGCGTCGGAGGGGTTGGCACCTTGTAGAAAACGTGAAATTGTTATGGCATATGATAAGATAGAAGTTACGAAATTTTTGTTGAAGAAATAAACGATAGTAAAAAGCAACATTTTCCATTAATTTTTGTTGCACCATGTGTGTCAACTGAAGTTTTTGTTTGCATATTAGGCATCATAACTTGATCTACCAGTGATTCGATTTTGGTTGAGTTTGAGTGAAACGTCTTGAAGAAATGCATAAAAGTGCGCGAAAAACCACCCGAAATTAGGTTGTTGTTGATTTTTGACGTACCCTGTACATTGATTCGAAAATTTTTTTATGTACATCAAAGGTTTGGATATTGATCTACAAGTTACCCGATTTTAGTTGAATTCGCATCAGGCTTCTCGTAGGAGAAGAGTTCGTCAATTTTAAGCGTTTCTGTGATTTCTACCATACCCTGTAAATCGATTGGAGATCACCTCAAGTCAACGCTGCAACAGGCTTCTCTGACGTCACACTCTGCACAAAATCTGTTCTGTTATGATACGGAGCGAGACGCATGCGACAGTAATATTCGAACATGTCGCAGAAAATGACTCGGTTCTGGAGTTATGGACGTATATATAGCTTAGCCCAGTGTTAATTTTATTATTTTAGAATAGAGGCATAAAATCAACAATCTTTTAAACATAGATCACAAAACTAACAGCATACTTTTCCAATCCATCTTCACTCCATACGGCATTATTATTATTATTATTATTATTATTATTATTATTAGCATATTTATACTGTCAGTACAAATGGCTTCTAAAACTCTGAGTAATATTCGAATCAATTTAGTAATGCTTTCGTTCATATGGTTTTATTTCTACTTCTTTTTTGAAGTTAAGGGATAGGTACCCTTTGTATTTTAATATGCGCAGAATCACGACAAGGCATCGATTCCAAAAGACACCGATTCAACAAGACATCCGCAGATATTATTTCAATTATTTATACGCGGATTATTTTCACCGTCTTTGCTGTCGTAATCACAACGTCTCAGCAGTTGTTCTTTCTTCCTTTCATTACGTGATTACCGATCAATATAACCTACTGCGAATTTATAACTTACACTATTTGCGTTGTTCGGACTATTGTTCTCATCTTTGCTGCCATATTCACGACATTTCGGCCGTTGTACGCTACGAATGACCTTCTACGGGTAATTGGAACTTTTGAACCGAAACGTTTTTTCGTTGAGATTGTTCCAGTTTCATGAGTCATGCCTTGTCTAGATATCTAAATGTCAGTTTTTTGTTCATTTCTGCTGTAGCGAAGTATTGAACTCACAACTCTTTTGGTCTAGTCACGAGATCTAACCAACGCTTTTATTTACTACACCATGTGTCATCAAGGACTCACAATTACTATGACACCAAATTTAAGAAAGAACCCTTTAATCGACTAGACAATTGTCAGCGTATAAATAATGCAAAGGTTAGTCAGTTAAGTGCCATACGTGAAAGACGCTTGGGCGATCATGTCTCGAAAGAGACATGACTGACTGGGCAGAAGATTATCCCGCAGTAGGTTGCCATTGCTTTCTGCGGTAGGCTGGTTGCCAGCCAAGGCTATAGAACCCAATCTGTCCTGTTATTTAACCCATAACTGGAAGGAAGAGACGGATTAATACCTTTCCCAAGAGTATTTGCGCGTAAGTGAATGCAATGAATTCAACTGGAATTCGAACTTGGCTCCACGATTTCTCATTCTGAACCGATATCCACTGCACCACAACGCACATCCAATGCAAAGGTAAATAACGCAAATGACAATGCAAATAACTACTCCAGACATAAATTATCTGGGGAGGATCTGAGTCTTGCCCTCTCGAGAGCTGTCCACAGCCCTCATATAACTGAAGTGTCTTGCGAGGTATATACCTCTCCGCTACGTTCAATAAAAGCTTGATTGGGGTGATGAGGAGTGAACGTAGCGGCTGCAGCATTCATCGGAATTTTTCAAAATACTCCCCCAACCATTTCTGGGCGACTTGAGCAAGAAGACACAGTTCGTAATCTTGTTAGAATAATCCATCTTTGTTTACATGGAACCTATGAATCGGTGCAGATGGTCACGTAGTAGTGCGACGTTGTGGTCACTGGTCAAGGATTTCTTTAAATGAGCTAAATGACCCAAGCCATGCTGCTTGCATAGGGCATTGACTGCAACTGTGACCCATGTCCTTAGACATTTAAAATTTTCAAATATTATCTTTCCTCCTCTTCCTTAATGCATTGATTTGACTGATGTTTTCCGTTTAAGATATTATTATCAAATATGAACCCTCTTTGTTAGAAATATTGATTGATTGATTATTGTTTCTATAGCTTATCAACATTTTGTAGGCTATTTAAAAGCAGAAAATATTTTTAGATATTGTAAAATATTTTTTAGAGATAATAAGTATTTATTAATAGAACTCTTACAAATTAACCCATAGCTGGGGAGAAGAGGTGAATTCATACTTTTCTCAAGGGTATTTGCGCGTAAGTGAATATAACTAATCCGACTGGAATTAGAACTCAGCTCTACGATTTCCAATTGCATTTATCTATTGCACCACCCTCACACGAAAGCTTATAGCACCTGGTATTCACAAGCGTTCACACATAGATCCTGACCTTGTCGACGTTTGACTTCGGTGATTGCACGGGAATCGGCGTTTCAACGTGATTCGGCCATAAGCCTAGAAAACTTGCCAAACTTGTGAATATTATCAGTCAGTTAGGAGACATACGTGATACACACTTGGGCGATCATGTCTATTTCGATCCCTGACTGACTAAACAGAAGATTTTTAAGCAGTAGGTTGCCATTTCCATCTGTGTTAGACTGGTTGCCAACCAAGGCTATACAACCCAACGCTTCTTATTATTCAACCCATATGAAGAGAGAGAAGAGATGGACCTTTTCCAATGGCATTTGCGCATAAGTGAATGCAACGAATTCAACTAGAATTCGAACTCCGATTTCTCAATTCGAGCTGATATCCATTGCACCACAACGAATTTCTTATACAGAACTGAAATTGCTAATCTAAGTTTACAGTACCTGGTATTCGCAATCAGTCACTCATTGAAGTTGCTAATAAATTATCTGAAATTAAGAGTGATATTTAGTCGACGGAGAATTATCTGGCAAAGGGTCATTATTATAGGAGCATTCAGTAAAGATCCGACTTACTAAAGTAGAAACTGTCTGCCACACCACGTCATTTCAGTGACTGTCATTAAATTTATGTTATTACTAGGTAACTTCTATCGGTGTTTGTAAGATTTTGATTAGTAGGTTACGAGCTGGCAAGTAAAAGTATAGAGTAAAAGCTTAGGGTTTGCAACTAAGTTCAAAATAACAAAAGCCCTTGTACTTTGCATTAGTATTAAACACATTTTAGACTGAGATAATGTTATAACTGTGGAGTAAGACAGCAAATGACTCGTTCCCTTCAGTCGTCACAGTCCTCTATTTTTTTTAATGGACCGTGTCCTTTCAGAACGCAGGCGAATATGATCCTCCACACGTTCCCGTACCTTGTAGCTCTTAATAAGTTTATATCTTTTTATTATTCATCCAAAACCATTTTCTCCCACCCATTTACTCAGGCCCATGTTATGCGCTGCTTTCCTCTGCCTCTTTTTCTTTTTATTTGTCTTGTGGGTATCAGATTTTCTAAGCCCTCCTTCCTTAACATTTCAACTGTCTATTCTTGATGTTAAGTATAAGTTTCCTTTTAGTTTCCATATATGAATTTAAAGGATATATATTAAATGCATTATTTCGGGCTAACTGTAAGTCCTTCATGGCCGAGCGGTGTAAGACACACTAGATCAATTGACGGTTTGCTCTAGACGCAGATTCTAATCCTGCCCATATTTTTCCTAACAAGATTTCTCTTGTTAAGAAAATTTGTTTAAGTCGGTTGATATAAATAAATATAGTGTTTAATTACCAAAAATCAGTGTATCTACTCAAATATGAGTAAAATTAAAATAATGTTCACACACACACACACACACACACACACACACACACACATATATATATATATATTATCTTCTGTAATTAACACAACTCGGTGTTTCATGCATTATGCAGTAACCAGGTGCTTATCTATTGATATTCATATATATATATATATATATATATATATATATATATATTATAAACTATAGTTTAGAATATGTACAAACAGCAATTTACTACAAAGTGTACATTTTGTTTCGAAATTAAAAGGACAATAGATAGAAAGGCTATTTTTTGAAGGGAGATGGAAAATTCGCTTCCTTATATTGGTAAATTTTCGTGTGCGAGATAAAGGCGTTAGAGAAAATGATAAATCATAATTAGGGATTTTAAAAGAGACTTTAAACAAAAAGAGGAAAACGGGAGAGAAAGAGAGAGGTAAAAGAGACATGATAAGGTTCAGAGAAACGTAGCAGGTTTAACAGTAGAAAATAAAATGAGATTTTAAACTTTATTTTAAAAAATATCGTTTATTACCATCATTATTAACTACCTAATGAAACATTGTTCTTTCAATGTCGAAACAAAATGTACACATTTGTAATAGTTTGTAGTTTGTACATGTAATGAAGTATAATTTATAATATATATATATATATATATATAAATCGGAGCGTAGTTGAGTTGTGAAAACATTAGGTTTACTTTGGTTACTGTTATCCTCTCTTTTCCTACGTTAAACATGTCCTGTGTGTGTTGCATTCCCCAATCCTTCTTTCTTCTTTATGTGTCCTAGTAACTTTAACTGTCTCCTTCTGATCCTAAGTATTAGTCAGTTAAGTGCCATACGTGATACACGCTTGGGCGATAATGTCTCGAAAGAGACATAACTGACTGGGCAAAAGATTTTCTTGTAGAAAGTTGCCCTTACTTTCTGCGACAGACTGGTTGCCAACCAGGGCATTAGAAACGAATCTGTATTTCTATTCAATCTATAGCTGGAGGGAGAAGCAACGGGTAAATACTTTTCCCAAGGGCAAAATTTAACTAAAATTCGTACACGGCTCCCCGATTTGTCGTTCCGAATCGATACCCACTGCAACACAGCGCACATCCTTAATTCTAAATTTAAGTGTCTGTTTTCCCTAAGACATCGTATTCTTATCATCCATCTATAGAATTGTCGCTTCGAGTATCATTTTCATTTTGGAGATAATTATCTACCATTGTCTAACATTGATATTGAATAAATTAAGTTATTTTTATGAATTAAAAAAAATTACTCGATAGCACTTTCATTTCCGAGTTTTCCCTGTTTCTGCAAACGGTGGAGTCGAGAGATTTTTTGCTATTTTACGGTATGTATTTAAGTGCTTAATTTATTAATGTTTATTTAGCATTGGCAGAATCTTGACAGCGGTATATTTTCCATTTAGATGATGTCTATATTTAAGCGGTCAGTTACATTTCCTACGGATTGCGTGACCTTTAGATAACAGGGAATTTCGAATGACATTGAACCGAACGGATAAGTAATCATTAACCATAACACTCCCGATCGCCTCAGGCATTTCCCTTCTCCTGCAGCGGAGACGATTGTCACATGGGAAGCCTTCGCTTGCATCCGGCACGGGAATAAAACCACGTAAGGTTTCTGCCACCGGCTTCTGTGCTCCGCATCGTCCTTTTTGCTAATTATAAAAGCATCTGTTTATTGAAAACGGAAATTGGTATTAAAGAGTGACAAATATGGTTCGGAGGGAGTGGTAGTCTATTGCAAACTAAGATTTTCCTTTAGTTTAGTCTAGTAGGTATTTGTGTGTATGCTTATAAGAGAGAGCTTGCTGAATATATATATATATATATATATATATATATATATATATATATTTCTTGTTTTTAAACCTTTTTCTTTTCTCGTTTTCTTTTTTTTTTCTCTTTTTTTTTTACTTCAGTTTTATCTTTTAGTTAAAACTCCTATTCACTTGCTTGTTCTGTTCATCAGAAGTTAGGAAAAGTTTTATTAATAGATATATATTGTTTAATCAGTTTATTGCAAGAGTGGCGGGAATATTATTGGCATGCAAGGGGTACAACGATTGAAAGTGAAACTGAAAGTGAAAAAGAATATTGAGTACAGGGATTGAGGAAAGGTAACAGATTAAGGGAATTCAAGAAGAGAGAAGATGGCGATTGACGCTGCAATTACATTTTTGAAGATTGTGATTATCAGTGAAGCAAGTAAACGTAAGGGAGTTCCACAGGTGGGGTATGCGAGAAAATAAACTGTTGGAGTAGAAGTGGTGATTGCATTTAGCTTTTTCAGCTATAAGAGGATTGGACCTAGATGCTAGTCTAGTAGCACGCCTAAATTTATGAAGTCGAGGGCACCGTAGCAAAAAGTTCGTTATAGCAACTGCCATGAAAATATTTGTAGAAAAGATAGAAAGAATCTACGTCATGTCGGTAAGAAAGTGACTGAAGTCTAGATGCTTAGGATCGATTATATTGCAGATACATAACTGCTACCGAGTAATGCAATCGCTTTATCGCCTTAAATGTTGGGCAGTGTGGATGTAACTTATTATCCATAGACACCAATATATTAAACCGGCTACTCTCGTTTTCCGAGCACGCCCGTCTGATCGGGCGGCGAACTAATCACTGTTGCAGGCATTTTCTGGGAGATAGTGCGTGCACATAATAATTTCCCCATCAACAGTTTGAACAAAGCCACTACGTTTCGTCTGCTCAGGGAAGTATGGCCAATATAGGTAATTAATTCATAAGAAACACAATCTTATACAGGGAATTGAAATTCATTCACTATATTAGTCATCGCTAGTTTAGATTTGATGAGGTTACTATTATTAGAAACAGCACGTCTTCCCTTTTCCATAATATATTATAAAGTTTACATGTTTTTGAGGAATTACAACAGAAATATGATGGTTAATAATTTTTTGTACATAAAATTTTTCCTGTTTTTAATTAATGTGCATTTGGCTGCACTAAAACATGTTGATGTTTTCTTGTGTGTTATTTTTAATACTAATGTCATGTATTTTTTGGAAGAATAATTTTATTTGTTTATCAATGAAACTACATCATTGGTGTTTGTTTTATGTGTTTTATAATTCGTTTGTTTTATGTGTTTTATAATTCGCTCAAAAATAGTTTTTGGGAGAAGGAACTGTGATGTGCTCTATTTAAGAAGTTCATCATTCATGCTATTTTATATCATTCAGGATATTGGCTATTATAGTTTAGAAAACAAAAGTTCTTACTAGTGTTTTTTTTATATAGATAAGTGATACATTCATTGTTTTTTTTAGCTCTATATTGACATCTAGAAACGGGATTTGTTATTGTCCATGAGTTAATAAGTAAATTTCAGCGAGGAGTTATTTTCAAAATTTAATTTTAAATTTACGATTTCGTCTGTATTTTCATCAAAACAAAGATGTCGTCGTACCTTGTGTAAATCTCATGTTTGTCGGTTGTTTTAAACACTTTGTTTTCGATATGGGGCATGTAAAAGTTCGAGGAGGTCGGACCTAATGGGTTTCCCATACTGATACAATTAGTTTGTATCAACGATCTGTCCGTGTATAGAATACTGCTGTCATATATGATCAGGTCCCCTTGCTGTTCATCTCAATGTTCTCAACAGGCTCCAAAGAAGAATCTGTAATGTGATAGGTACCGACTTGGCAGATCTACTCCAGCCACTTTCTCAACGGCAGGACGTGCTTTCCCTCTGTCTATTCTATAAATATTTTCATGGCTTCTACTCCGACGAACTTAAGTCACTGGTGCCCCCTGCCATAAGAATTTACACGTTCAACCAGGCTGGCAACAAGGTCCGACCCATTTACAGTTAGATCAACCAAATGCAGCCGACAATTCTACTCCAGTAGCTTCTTTTCTTGAGCTTCCCGCCTGTGGAACTCACTTCTATATTCTTGCTTTCCTGACGGCTATAACCTCCAGGAATTTAAATGCAATGTCAATACCCATCTCTTATCCACTTGACACCAGGCCCTTCTGCATCACCATGTTTATCTTGTTCTTTTCCTTTCTCTCTACCTTCATAACTGCCTTCACACCTGTGTTCCCATACTTCGCTTGCCCTTTCTCTGATATCTCCTGTAACTGGTTCGTCTTTCTCTTCATTCTCCTCCTATCTAAACTTTTACTCTTATATAGCACCCTGTGCTCTAGTGGCTGTACCGCCTTGCTTAGGGTAAAACGATTAAAAAAAATATTACCATTATGATCCGAAAATGGAGTTTGTATGGTGCACGCAGTGAGTAGTTTCCGAAGAATTGCTGGTTGTGTTTTTGAAGCAGGGATAGATGGGTGTTTGTAAATGCAGTCGCTAATTATAATGAATATTTTTTCAACTGAGATGTTAGTAAAAGAGTTTTTCTAAATACAAAAACGAGAATGTTGCCTTTGTGATTGGTTGCTTTTAATATGTGGAAGAATTCGTTAGTTGATGCGATGCTGTGATTGTTAAGTATGTATGGAGAAAATATATGATTTAAGGTTTTAGATAGTTGGTATACCGGTATAGGTATTTCTGATATGATGGGCTGTTCCCTCCTGTTATGGGTTAAATAATAGGACAGATTGGGTTCTATAGCTTTGTCTGGCAACCAGTCTATCGCAGAAAGCAATATCAACCTACTGCGGGATAATCTTTTGCCCAGTCAGTTCTGTCTCTTTCGAGACATGATTGCCCAAAGCGTGTATCACGTATGGCACTTAACTGACATTATCATAAAGATATCCTGGTTGGTAATCACCGACAATTTTCTTGATTTTTACACTACTAATGTTTGCGTTGTTCGTTGTGATTAATTTATTTAGTCTTTTTCTAATGAATCTGTGAGATTTTTTCGTAATTTAGTAAATTCTGTTGTGTCATCTAAAATAGATTTTATTTTTTTTGTCGGTTGAAAACTACGTAGTTGTTAGTTTTGTCAGTACATCTTATGATATTGGCGTTGTTTTATAAATATTTTGCAGCTAATTTTAGTTTATTTGTGAGCGTATTATCGTGTTTGTTGTATGCAGAACGGTGTTTAAAATTTCAGCTTTTAGAAGATCTTTCGGATTTGGGTGTTCTGTAATTATTTCATGTTGTTAACTGTTGGACAGATTGGTAGAGTATTTTGATTTTAGTTTTCTTTTGAATATCGAGCCTGGAGGTGGCAATTCGGACTGATATTCAAGAATTCTATTTGATCATCAGTGAGTTATTAATCGGACAAACAAAGTTACAATTACCATTAAGTAACAAAATGTTTCCTTTATATAGTTTGCAAAGTTTTTAGTAATATTTTGTTTTTGGTTTCTTTCCGACGTGCTATTTATGTGGTTGAGATAACATTCGGTAGTTATTAATTCTGTCGTACTTGTTGAATATCCTTGTGTCTTTTAATTTCAGTTTAAACATTGCGAATCTTTTCTTTGGCGTTTGTAGGTTGTCGTTACTCGAGTTTTCTCCGGAATGTGCCAGTGTTGTGTTATAATGTTATAAGAGAGGCACTATATATCAAACAATTTTCTCCTACCATCAACCTTATATTATTTAACAGTGGAACCTTGGAAAAAATTCATGTACACCTTGCTTAAGGGTGGGTCGGGCTCTTGTCTATTTTCCCAAACAAGACTACATTTTGGCGGAGCCTTGTCTGGGTTCCTCTCCACTCGGAAGGCAGACAGTTGATCAAGTGAGAGTTTTGGTGAGGTCTAACACCATTTCAAAATTATTCCTGCGGGCAAAACCAAATCCTTTTTTAAAGGTGAAGAATTACTTCATTGACCAAGACAGTGGCAGAGAAGAAATCATTTTCCATGAAAGTCAGTCAAAAATAGAACGTAAGCTAAACATTTGTTTTTCCTCTCCTTTTGCAGACCACACAAAGGACAAAAACGTGTTTTTGGAGCTTTTCTCCTCGTTAGTCACAGTAATTACATTTTAATTGTAAGCCCTTTAGTTATCTCAAACAGATTAAGTAACTTCCCTTCGTATGCCTTTAGCCTATTGTAAGACCATCTTATGAATGGTTTCTGGATCATTCAGTAGTCCGGTGGCACCGCTCGATATTATGATGATGGGTACCGTTACAGCAGTTTCTCTGGGAGACTCAACTCAAGTTATTTATGCATGTATCTCCAATGGGTGTCTGTTTAACTGCCTACTAGTCATCCACCAACCAACCAACCAACCAACCAACTAAAACAAACATGGAATAAATAAAGTTGTGAAAGAACAAAACTAGAAAACCCAAGTAAATCCCATGTATACCATTTTCTACGCTAATGTAATGACTCTAAGTTCCAACTTTCCAGAAGTAGAATTCCATCTTCAGTCTAAAAATGACCTCGAATATCAATGCCTCAATCTCATTGCAGAAGCTCATTATCCCGGACTATTCACTCAATGTAACAACCACCTAAATCGCCATTGTCAAGCTTGTGCGATCATGTCTCGAAAGAGACATGACAGACGAGGCAGAAGATTTTCCCGCAGTAGACTGCCAATACTTTCTGTGGTAACCTAGGATATAGAACCTAAACTCTCCTGCTATTTAACCCAAGGTAGGAGGGGGAAGAGACGGATTAATGACGTTCCCAAAAAATTTTTGTGTGAAAGTGAATGAAACGAATTCGACTGGAATTCTCACTCGGCTCTTTGATTTCTCATTACGAGCCGATATCCATTAAACCACATGCAATATAATCATATTTTCTTTTTCTAATTTATATGGCACGTTGGCATTGTTCGCTTCTCTAACCCATTCAATTACCATTTTGTCAGAATCTTTAACGATGTAATATTTTCCTCTGTTTCATTAGTGGCTCATCAACACTGTTAATGTGAAACATTAACTTTCCTTTTCCATTCTTCAAAGCACCAACGTACAGCCTATTTCACAGAGATGCAATGTCTACCTTCATAGCAATATTTAAAGTAGTTCTATTTTTAGTAGTTCCATAGTTCAGACCTTTACAGAAAAAAAGCTGCATTACTACGTCAAGACGGCTGAATCACCCTCGTTGTCTAAGTGTCCCTTTGGTTAAAAGGATATTCCATTCAGAAAGTTTCTTCCCAAGAACGGCTACTTTGTGGAACAACACCTGTGGGGATACTTCTCTGAAAAGTACAATCAGTATCTCTTCACGTTTAAAATCACTCGTTATCTATCCTCAATATCCCATAATCTCCCCTCGTAATGAGAAATCAAAGAGCCGAGTGAGAATTGCAGTCGAATTCGTTTCGTTCACTTTCACACAAATATCCCTTGAGAACGGTATTAATCCGTCTCTTCCCCCTCCTACCTTGGGTTAAATAGCAGGAGAGTTTAGGTTCTATAGCCTAGGTTACCACAGAAAGTATTGGCAGTCTACTGCGGGAAAATCTTCTACCTCGTCTGTCATATCTGTTTCGAGACATGATCGCACAAGCTTGACAGTGGCGATTTAGGTGCTCGTTACATTGACTGAATAGTCCGGGATAATGAGCTTCTGCAATGAGATGGAGGCATTGATATTCGAGGTCATTTTTAGACTGAAGATAGAGTTCTACCTTTGGAAAGTTTAACTTAGAGTCATTACATTAGCGTAGAAAATGGTATACATGGCATTTACTTAGGGTTGGGTTTTCTAGTTTTGTTCGTTCACAACTTGATTTATTCCATGTTTGTTTTAGTTGGTTGGTTGGTTGGTGGGCAGTTAAATAGACACCCATTGGAGATACATGCATAAATAACTTGAGTTGAGTCTCCCAGAGAAACTGTTGTAACGGTACCCATCATCATAATATCGAGGGGTGCCTACTGCACTTGGTCCTTGTATTGGATAAATAGTAGAAAAATAAAAAAGTCAACGCCAGGAATATTTTACTGTAATTTTTTGTCAGAAAATTTCAAGAAATCATTTATAATAATCAGTAAACATAAAACAAAAACTTGATAATAATTTTTTTAATAATTTTTCTCGAGATTATGAGTTTTATGTTTTAAAAAGCATTTGAAAAGTGTGAAAAAAGCCTATCATTTCTTATTCCACTTATATAAATTAGTTTCTTTGATGTTGTGCCTTGTTTTTCTCTTACTCTCTATCTCTCTCACTCTCTCTCCCCCTCTCTCTAGATAGATGCTTCACAGATAGATTGATAGTTAAAGAAACACAGGGAAACATGTCCAATAGTCTGATATTTTGTGATGCATTTTCATTTCACCGACTGCCATAAAAAAACAAAAAAAAAAACAAAAAAGAAAACTAACTAAAGGCTCTTTTTAATTCCGCCTCTAAATCCCCCTCTTTACACACACACACACACACACACACACACACACACACACACACACACACACACACACACACACACACACATGCATGTTTGTGTAAAACGAAGGAATCTTTAGCGCATGACCATATTGCAGTAATATCCGTAAAAATGTAAAAATCTACTTTACCCTATGCCCTTTCTAATCGTCAGATGTTCCGACAAAAATTAAAGCAAAAAAAGTGATGTGGAAATCATTGTCAAAAGAGATGTAGATGAGGAAATTGACAGCAACACACACACACACACACACACGATAAACACAAATATACATACACATATTTGAATGAAACCTCTAGCTGTCAAAATTAAAAAATGGTAAATTTGAGAAAATTTACCATTTGGAATGTTATTTTTTTATTATTCGAGGAAGGTTTTGAAAATGATGAAATATCATGGGCATATCTTAACTTAGGTATTATGTGAAGAATGATTTTGAAAACATTTCTTTATTTTAACACGTAGATTTTCAGCTATAAAATTAGCTGATTCCTGAGTTTTTTCTGAGGAAAGTTACCATTTAGACATGAGACAGCTGCAAATTACACATTCCTCTCACACTGAAAATATATATACATACATATTTAGATAGTGAGATTATCTTATATATTTATATATAATTATATATACATAGAAATTGTCAATTAAAATATGTCTATTTTCAACAAACTTTATGCAATTTACACGATTTATTATATAATTATAATAATAAAAAACAAAAATTATAATTGACAATGTTTATTGGTTTAATTGAAATCGCTAGAAACACTAAACATTTGGACAATTTCTACATTAATTAAGACCAGAAAAATTATTTGGACTTTTGCAATATAAAATACAAAAAGTAAAAATAACAAATGTATCTTGTCAGTCATGATATTAAAAAAGTATTGGGGACCAAATACACACACACACACACACACACACATATATATATATAGTTATGAATTAATTGTACATTGCGACACGGAAAGTTCTATGTTTCGAGATAGATTCTCATCATCAGGCAATGTTTGATGCTGGTTGTGCAGATGATTTGCATTTAAATGACAAACACCTTTGGTTTGCAGTGTATGTATGTGGGAAGATATAAAATGTACATGTGTGTTTCTTTTGACTAATCAGAGCGGAGATTCATTCTGGGATTTGGCTCCAAATAATACATATTAACCAACTTTTTCTGTTTATTTCTTTTTTCCTCCCTCATCCTAGCCTTTTTCCTTCTTTCTTTTCTTTTCTTAACGGTCAAGATATTAACCTGCCTGTAACCTGATCTTATCATTTCTTTTCTTTTTTTCTCTCATTTAGTACCAATGCTGTATTTTTCACTGACTTATTATTTTTGGGCTATCTATTTATTTGTTGTAATTTTTTTTATAAAAAAAAAGATGTAAAAAAAAATTATTTTTCAGTTTATTTTTATAGTTCGTCAGTAATTATTTTCCTTAATCACTTGTTGGTTATATGCATGTTATTTTTTTTATATTCATTTTCTAATGTGAACAATTTCCAATGTCTACATATGACATTTATCTGATT
This sequence comes from Ascarosepion bandense, assembly GCA_037127315.1. Lineage (NCBI taxonomy): Eukaryota > Metazoa > Mollusca > Cephalopoda > Sepiida > Sepiidae > Ascarosepion > Ascarosepion bandense. The sequence goes on from JBBBDQ010000115.1 coordinate 1,307,808, forward strand.
GCGTTTATTTGATAGATTTTTATTCTTAAGTGATTTAATAATAAATAGTTTTTCGTATAAACATAATGAACATGGTTCATTTAGGAACTTACATGTTTTAGCTTCTTTTTAAATTTTCCACTTTATTGTGGGTGTTTTTTTTTTGTTTCCTTTAGGTACCAAGAAGAATGCTCAACATCGTAGAAATCTGCATTCTATAACTTTTATGAATTAGCTAATCAGCGCTCATTATTTAATTTGCGTCCTATCTCTAGCTCTCTCTCTCTACACACACACGTATACACATATCCAAAAAACAAAAACAAAACCTCAAAAAACAAAAAAACATACATAGACATGCACAGACACATTTGTTCATGTAATATTTTATGATACAAAACAAACGAAAAAAGTTTGCAGTAACTATAACTTACTTTTTTTTAAAACAATATTCAATATCGGAAAGACAACTACAAAAGAATCAAATATAGATCAACGATTAAAATCACTCGTAAAAAAACGTTTAAAAATCCGATCTTAAGCTTCCTTGGAAAGAAGGCACCAAAAAGTGGAAGAAGTTAATTAATGGGTGCCTCGTTCACTCCAATTTGTAGTGCTTGAAAGTTCGGTTGATTTGGCTTGGTTGATTCTGTTTAGGTGAATATCAAAACCTCTCTAGGTTATTTAACACCGAAATATTAATATTTATATGCCTTCAACTAGATATAATGTATGGTTGGTAGTTTTACTGTCAACTGCAGTTGGTTGTTTTTATATAACAATGTATTCCTGTTATCTTAATATAAAATGGTAATTTTATGGTTTTTTGTTTTTTGGAGGGGTCCTTCCCTCTGTCTCTTCTATAAATACTTTCATGGCTTCTGCTCGGATGAGCTTAAGTCACTGATGCCTCCTCAACAGGTGTTTACCCGTGCAACCAGACTGGCAACTGGGTCCCACCCATTCACAGTCAGGTTAGCCAAACGCAGACGACAATTCTACTCCTGCAGCTTCCTCTCTCGCACTTCCCGCCTGTGGAACTCACTCCCGTATTCTTGCTTTCCTGACGGCTATGACCTCCAGAAATTTAAAAGCAAAGTTAATACTCACCTACTAACCACTGGACTCTAGCTCTCTCCCCTCCCCTGTATAATCTTCCCTTTCTCTCCGCCCATGTATCTGTCATTGCACCTGCTTTCTCAGTGGCGTTTCTGCCTTGCTCGGGGTGAAATGATTAAAAAAATAAAAATAAAATAACTGGGACCCTGAGGCATGATAATGAACCTGAGAACAACAGTAATTAAGCAACGGTTCTTTCTTCTTTATTTGCTGTGTTCTTTGCATTTTCATGATGTGCACCTGAAGATTGCTAAAATGCATAAAACTCCGAGTCGTCACGCAAACGTAGGATAATGTATATATTTATTAATATATATTTTTGATCTGTTATACAGCATTGATCCCTGTTCTATTCCCACCTGATTAATATTTATATATTGATGTGTATCTAGGCGTATACACATATATACTTATTTACCTACCTACCTACCTACCTACCTACCTACCTACCTACCTATATATATATATATATAGAGGTGAAGAGAGAGAGAGAGAGAGAGAGAGAGAGAGAGAGAGAGAGAGAAGGAGTTACAGAATGTTTAATAGAAAGAGCGTGTATTTAAGAGAAAAATAAGAAATTTTACTGAGAGATACAATTTTATGTATTTGCTAAAAATTATTTGAACATTTAATTGATATTCAACTCAGCGAGTGCAAATCCCCAGTGTAATTTTGATGCAACTGCATGTAATATTTTTGGTTGAATTAAGAGAATTTGTATTCAACAGAATCTGATAGGGAAACGGAGTGAAAAAATAAATACGTGATGATGGAATTCAAACCCCTAAAAAATAAAAGCAGAAAATAAAAATAATAAAATAAAAAAAAACAGCAAAATCAACATAAAAGTAAGAATGAATAAAAAATAAATAGCATGCAATTTAGGAACTTTAATAAATGCGAATTAGTAATTGCAGATTTGAAAAACATTTACATATATCCACCGTAAATATGACGTTTGTCCAGAATATATTCATCCATTTGTTACTGACGAAACAAAACGTTCTAGTCTACCTAGGGCAATAGCTCTTTTTCCTCTTCGAAGTACTCTCTTTGAGAAATCATACACTTATTCGTGTTTGTTTTCCAATTTTCTAATTCTTTGCTAGGGATAGCGACCTACCTTGATGCGTTCTCCTGAATTTCACCAATTGTATGAAACATTTTTCCGATATTTTGAGATTTCGGCGTCAATGAAAACAAGAATTTGGTTACAGGAGGCTAAATATGACTTTTACTGGGTTGACAGATTTGAATGATGCAATGTTTTACGAAAGAAATAATAAAAAAAAACAACTACGGGAGTTGAGATATTCAAAATAGCTGGATACTTTCCAGACTGTAGTATTTTGTTGGTTGTTTTTATTTTAGTGACACATCAACAGTTCCATGGTTTATTGCAGAAATCTATTTTGTACTTAATTTTGTTTTTGAGATAATAATGGTATTAGTGATACAAGTCTTACTAATTAAACCATAGATGGGGAGAGAGATCGATTCATACAGTTCTCAAAGATATATGCGTGTAAGTGAATATTAGCGAACCCAAGTAGAACTGGTACTCGGGTCTCTGATTGTCAATTCTGAGCCATTATATATTACACTATCCGCGCATCAAGCTTACATCTCCTAGTATTCCCAAGCGGTCACTCATCCAAGTATTGACCAGGTCTGACGTTGCTTAACTTCAGTGATCGTACAGGAACCAGACTAGTATTTCCATATCATACATGCATTTCTTGCACTGTCAAGCACCAATTTATTTCTTTTACTGCCAGTACGCGTTCAACACTTTTGTTTTTTCTGTCTGTCAAAGTTCTTTCAAAACCTTGTATGAATTCTTGGCTGATTTGAAGAATTAATACCCGTATTTTATCATTACTGAAATCATAATATTTCCGCCGACAGATGTCAAATTTCTAAGACAAACCTGTTGAAGCCACGCGATACGAAATCTCACTAATGGGGTCATATTATCATCTGAGTGAACAATCGATATTTTCACTGCAAATATTTAGAAGAGCTACATTTCATTAAGTTCAGACCTTTAGATTTAAAAGGTCCCATTCTACGTTTACAGAATCGCTGTCATTCTCTTTGTATAGCTTTGGAAGTTACATTTCGATATGTCTTTCTGAAGAACAGCTATATTGTGCAACAGATTTCCGATAGGAATTTTCCCCATCATTAGAATTTTAATCTTCAAGTGAAACGTAATCTCTCCGACATATCCTCATAGTCTGCACGGAATTACTTTTCTTATATTCACTAAGTTTAGATTTTTCTTTAATGAATGAGGTTGTATCAGCGTATCTTTAACTAAATGAGGTTGTTGTATGAACGTAACTGGAATGTTTGTATATTTTACTGAATGAGGTTGTTGTATGAACGTAACCTGATTGAGTGTATATTTTATTGAATGAGGTTGTTGTATGAACGTATCTGTACTGTTTCTATATTTTACTGAATGAAGTTGTTGTATGAACGTAACTGGACTGTTTGTATATTTTACTGAATAAAGTTGTTGTATGAACGTAACTGGACTGTTTGTATATTTTACTGAATGAAGTTGTTGTATGAACGTAACTGGACTGTTTGTATATTTTACTGAATAAAGTTGTTGTGTGAACGTAACTGGACTGTTTGTATATTTTACTGAATAAAGTTGTTGTATGAACGTAACTGGACTGTTTGTATATTTTACTGAATAAAGTTGTTGTATGAACGTAACTGGACTGTTTGTATATTTTACTGAATAAAGTTGTTGTATGAACGTAACCTGATTGATTGTATATTTTATTGAATGAGGTTGTTGTATGAACGTACCTGTACTGTTTCTATATTTTACTGAATGAAGTTGTTGCATGAACGTAATTGGACTGTTTGTATATTTTACTGAATAAAGTTGTCGTAACTGGACTGTTTGTATATTTTATTAAATGAGGTTGTTGTATGAACGTAACCAAAATGATGGGTTCGATTTATACATCATATAAACCTTTTCAGATTATTTAAAAGCAGAAAACAATTTTAGATTGTAACAATTCTTTTTTTAGATAGTAATAATTTACTATTATAATTTAGTGTTACCATTCTTAATAATTAACCCATTGCTGATGGAAGAAGAGGTGTATTCATTCCGTGATTATATATATATATATATATATATATATATATAGAGAGAGAGAGAGAGAGAGAGAGAGAAGTTTGTCACTTTCAAAATATCGTGAAGGCTTTATTGAAATCTATTCAATCTTCATGGTCCTTTACATTTTTTCAATTTTTCGTCTTTATATGAATTTTTGTGTAAATTGATATCGCTGTGTATGAGTGATGTTTTCTTGTTTGAAGAATGTCGTATTATTTGATTATCTTTGTTTTTTTGTTTCTTAAGTAGTGTAGGATTTGTTGTTGCGTAATTGCTTTTTATTGTGTTGACCCATTTTTACCCATGCTTAAGTGTATACCTATTAAATTTATTTTTACTGAGTTGATCACTTTTACTATTTTGGGAGGAACACTTTTTACGGTGTTCAGTTGATCTTTTGACAGTGTCAATATTCATAAAAATATCTAATTAAAATGCTTAAAATATTTAGGTCCTGATTATTTGTTTGTACCTGTGGATGTATGCCTGTTAGTTGCTTTTTTAAAATGATATGTTATTTTGTCCGTGTGATGATTGTTGTATACTCTTGTTGATCTTTTCGGGTTTTGCTTTCTTTTTTCTGCTTTTTTTCTTGGCTGTGCTTGAGTGTTTATACATGTGTATTTGTATGTGATAGTTTAGGGGTTGCGTTTTTGTTATATAAATATATATATATATATATATTAACAAAAAAATAAATTTTGAAATTTCAGTATCAGAATGTACTTCTGAATAAACGTAGAGAGATCATTAGTAGAAATGAATATAAATTGCAATAAATATCTTATTCTTCCATTTAGTTACAATAAGTTTTTTTAATTTGGCTAAGCAGTTACCTTTTCCCGCTATCTGCCATTGCTAACCCAATGGTCAAGCCACATACTACTAAGATTCCGCTAGCTTAACCCTATAAAAGCCAATATCCCATAACCCTTTCCTTTACTAGATCAAGCATCCGGCATTAGAATTTTCCCCATTCTTTTTTTAACTGGTGTTGAAAATACATGTATTAAAATGAAATGTTGAAAATGGCTATTTCCTCTCTAAAAGTTTTCTGAATTTACAGATAAACACACACACACACACACACACACACACACACACACACACACACACACATATATATATATTTGTGTGTGTGTATGAGTATGTTTGTTCTGTGTGTGTATGTATCTGCGTGTTTGTTTAACCTAGTTTTATATCGACACTTGCTAATCAATATGCTTCAGTGATTTAAACGTAACTTTTGATTATAATATTTTAATATCGTATTTTTTTCTATTAAGCACAGATTACATCTATCACTAAGACTATTAGGAGTACGTGCTGAACCTATTAGTTTCCAGTCTGTGTATTCAGAGTTTATTCTCTCAGTTTTCAAAACTTTCAAGAAAGAGCTGCTTGAAATTTTAATTTTAAGTTAATAAAAGAGTGTCTATGAGAGTAATATCTTTATTTCCATTGCCCCGTCGAAATTCCAATGTGGACATTATATATTTTTGTTATCTTTGAGGGAAATGGTAGTTTAGTAGATAACATTGGTAGATTTACATTTACTCTTAACAGGACAATGTTCTTTGGTTTTGCCATTGCAGGAAAACACAATACCACGTTATATATTAATTCCATAGAAATTCTTTAAAATTTGGTTATTAAGCTAATTGATAATGTTTTGCATATTGTTAGTGCAGGAATAGCTAACTTTAATAGTTTTTCTATTAAATATTTTCTTTACTAAATTCAGAAAAAAAACTACCAAGTGTTGGTATTTGGCAGTCCACAGAACGGGGTGGTTGGACCATATAATTAATTTTTCTATATCTGTTCTTAGCGTTAGACAATCCTGAATTATCAACAGGTGTTAAACAGGATAATCTATCTTTAAAGCCATTTCTTTGGAGAGATTTATTATACAGTTGTTTGTATTCAATAAAGATTTTAAGGTTGGAAGATAATCAGTTAATTCTAGTACTAAATGTAGTAGGTATCTGTTTCGCAATAGCATTGAGGTGGTTAGAATTAACGTTAATCTAGTTGTAGTGTGACTTCTATTTATGTTAAAATTTGAAGGGATTGTTATTGAGATTAAGGGTGATGTCTACATAATTAACATTTTTAGATTTTAGGAAATCTTAATTTTAAATCCTAGTAATTTAAAGACTCTAATAGGTTTTTTCTTTTAGATCATAGTATTCAAAGGACCATGACTTCTAGTGAAGCCCATCATCTCTGTGTAAGACTATTTGTCTAGAATCTACAATTCTACTAAGAGTATCTAACATATAAATGCATAATAAATCAGCAACTTAAGCTGAATCCACAGGGATATCAAAATTACCATTGAGACACTTAGTCCAGGTTGAATGGTTAAGAATTAAAAGGAATTTTCTAGTTGTTAAGATAGTATTAGTTTTTTTGTGATCTCCACATGAATTCTAGCAAAATAATAGATTTTATTAGGGATCTCTAGAGATAGAAGAATAGAAGTGTATAATATCAAATTTGAGAAATTTTATCAATAGATGGTATCAGATGAATCCTTCCAGAGATTTGGACGGAGGGTAAGTTCTAGTTTATCCTTTATGTTTTTTATTATATTTTTAGGGATTAATCCTAGTTCATTTTGTTTGGATTTATTAATCTAGGTTGTAAGTTATTCTCAAAACTGCGTTCATGATCTTTAAATAACAGGTAAGCATTTTTAGTATTGACTTTCCCTATTCTGTCTGCAATAATTAGTTTGCAAATTTGACAGTATCAAGGTCATCTCTGATATGATATTGTTTTAATTGTCTAGCTTATACATGCTGATAATCTTATTAGAAGATTGATGTAAGGAAAGGGGTTATATTTTTGGATGTTTTAGACTTATCAGCTGTAAGCCAAAATATTTGGAATTCTATGTCCTTCTTTAACATTACTTGGAAGGTGGTTAGATTGTTTGTGGAATTTATTTGAGGTACAATATTAGGTTTTGTTCTTTGTATCTTAGGCAAAATATTAGTTCTTTTTCTCATAGTGATCCAGAAATTTGGAAGGAGGTGGAACGTTTTTATGATTTAAGAATGTATGTTACGACATGTTTATGGTCAGGGGTATCAGAAAGGTTGAAGTGAATTCGTACACACGCGTATATATATATATATATATATATATATATATATATATATATATACTTTAGGGGAAAAGAATTTTGAAGAATGACTTGGGCCAAGGGGACTTACTTTTCCTGAGTGGGCGATTATCATATTTTCAGTTATAAAAATATTAAGGAAATAAACGTATTAGTGCATTAGCTCCCATAGAACTTTAGATCTCTTTGCTTAATATTGGGTAATGATAATCTTAGGCACTTGAAACTTTAGCTGATTAACTCTCTAAAAGATTGGTCTATAGTTTAGATTAGTGGGAATAAATTAAACCCCAAAAGGCATTAAACTTACGTAATATTAAATGTAGAGAGTCCTAAAATTTTGGTCGATAGTTTAGATGGAATACTTAAATGGAAATAATACTTAAATAATAATACTTAAATACTTAGATGGAATACTTAAATGGAAATAATACTTAAATAATAATACTTAAATACTTAGATGGAATACTTTATTACTTTATATTTTATTTAGTCCTTTTAAATTCACATGAGATAAACTTACAGGAGAAGTCTCTCTTTATATATTAACGGTCACTTAAAGTAAAAACATTATTTGTTGCTGAAATCATTGACATAATCATTAACTGTATATAAAAATAATTCAATTACACTACCATCTATCAAACCCAATATACTCAAAAATATTTCCTACCAAAATTCTTCTTCTACGACCATGATGTCAATATTTATACTCAAACTAATAGAGTAAGTATAGAAAACCCTCTCAGTCCGTGCTTGTTTACATATTAGATCCTACGTAGAAAAAAGTTTTTTTTATAAAGTTCAATCAGTCAGTTAAATGCCATACGTGATACACGCTTGGCTGATCATGTCTCGAACGAGACATGACTGACTGGGCAGAAGATCATCCCGCAGTAGATTACCATTACTTTCTGTGTTAGACTAGTGGTCAGCCAAGTCTATAGAACCCAATCTGTTCTCTTATTTAACCCATATCTGGAGGGAAAAGGCGGATTATCACATTTACCATTGGTATTTGCGCGTAAGTGAATGCAAGGAATTCAACTGAAATTTGAACACGGATTTCCGATTTCTTATTCCGAGACGATATCCACTGCATCACAACGCACATCCTGTACCACAACGCAAATCCTACTTAAAAAGTTACTAAACTGAAAGCATATAATTCCGACCTGAGAACAAAAACGAAATTGATAATTTTTAAACTGCCTAAATACACAATTTTAAAATATATATAAATTACCTGATTTTTTGGCTCTCTCCTCGAAGGCGCTGATACCTCGTTCACCATAGTTTCCTTCGTCGGCGAGGGTACTGACGTAATTCCATTTGAAATGCTTGGCGATATCCACCATCGCCTGAGCTTGGTAGGAGTCCGGGGGAACGACGCGGGAGAAGTAATCGAAGCGCGTTTTGTCGCTGAGATCGATACTTGTGGACGCGTAACTGATTTGTGGAATCTGTCAACAGAGAGAAAAAGGAGATGAACACAAAACGATAGTGACACGATTTAGTATCCTGGAGATATATTACATTACATAATATTTAGACAGCAAATATTATTTTGAACAAGGTTTGTTAAAATTAAATTCAACCGACAGTTTAATCTTTCAACCAATTTTTGAAAAGTTTGAAAAGCCGGTACATTTAATTTAAAATTGTGAATAAACACTTGTGATTTTTGACTTGGATGGGCAACATTTATTCGTAAATTAGAAAAATAAAAAAATTGACAGATCATGAATTTATCGCGTATATTATGAATCAATATATATATATATATATTGGTTCTTTAATACTTAGTTTTTAGTTCTAATAGGGTTAGACCAGTACACATTTGTATTAAAAAGTGTTCTATACAAGCATATTGTAGAACTTTTGAATATTTTTCATTTTTAAACGAGTTATTTCGCGACCATGGTTTCTACCATGAGTGGTTTCTTCGGGCAATTTTTAATAACTATTAAAAATAATAAATTTCATATAAATAATGAATATTAGACATTAATTAGTTATTAAAAATTGTCTGAACAAACCACTCATGGTGGAAACCAAGGTAGCAAAATAACTCCTTTAAAAATGAAATATATATATATATATATATATATATATATATATATATATATATATATATATATATGTTAATAAACATACATATTATTCTACGGCTATGGCACGACTTGGAGTTTCATGCGTTATGCAATCATCAGGTGCATATTTCGTGCCATAGACATGGGATAATATGTATATTTATTAACGGATATATAATACAGCTTTGTATATACATTAAGCACTGTTTTATTAACACCTGAATAATAATACTATACATATGTGCACCCTCATATGTATATTTATTGGTATACGTCATATATATATATATATATATAGTCATCCGCAAACATATCTGATATCTGTTTCGCTGTATCACAGATCATTAGTACGATTAGACATCCGATTATATTTACTGTATCGGGCGAATCAGTTTTTCTCTCCGGAATCTATCTTACATCTATACTATCAACCTATCATTCGTGTGCCATTTTTAGAATATTGCTACCTCATATAGCCTGATGCATCTGATATTTACCTCATTGATAAGATCCAAAGAAGAATCAGCAATACTATTGGATTTTATCTGGCGGATCGGTTTCAGTAACTTACCCACCACGTATGTACCTCCTTACTCGTCTATCACCCTCCTTCTGACATTTCCTATATCCAATCGCTCTATGTAACCCCCTGCGCTATAGTGGCAGTGGAATGCCTTGCTTGGGGTGATATGATTTGAAAAAAAAAAGACTTTATCTCTGTGCCTTTATATTTAAGCGCAATACTAGAGTGGCCTCAAGATCTCACTTTACAGCATTAGCTGGATATATATATATATATATATATATATATATATATATATATATATATATATATGAATGTGTGTGCTAGGAGATAAGTACCAAATAGAAAACATTCTTACATTTATGAAATTGACATTTTTGTTTATTTCTTTTTGTCTGGAAGTTTTTGAAAAACATTTTCCCATAAAAATATCTGATAAATTCGAAAAATATTTAAACATAAACTTTTGCTACTTTTTAAGTATTAGAACAGCTAGGCCAATTCCTTTGTTTTAATTGTTCACTGAAGATATTTGGGCTTAAAATCAAAAGATGAATCTGAGAGTTCAGAATTTCAGCTTTTATTTCCTGAGGTTTAAATTTAGATGTGTTAAAGAATTCAGAATATAGCACATTTTGTTTGAATCAACCCTTTTGTCAAGTGATCAAAGTTCTTAGTCCATGTGCATATGAGGTGTTTCTTGTTGATCAGGTATTGTTTTTACATTGATTGTTTAAACATGAAAAATAGCATTGGGTTTTAACCTTGGGTTTTACCTGTAAAACCGCATTTCTTCGTAAAAGAGAATAAACGAATATGAAGACAAGAGTTCTGTCTAGGAGAGAAAAGCAAGCCATTTTGAAGTTGATAAAAGAAGGGGAAACAATCAGAGCCATTACAAAATCATTGGACATAACCAACACAACAATTTGGCATGCTCTAAAAAAGTAAGAAACTGCTGCTGTATTATACAATAGAACAAGTCGACCAATAAAAACAACAGCATCAGTAAGAATCGAAAAGCCAGATTGTAGTTTGCAACGAAGTACAGAGATGAGCGATAAAAGTTCTTACAAAAAACTTTTACAACCTGATGTGGCCAAGATTTATTTCTTCTAAAGTGATGGAAAAGCCCAAGTGTGGAGAATCAAGCCTTATATACACAATTTTGAATTTTTCGTAAATAATCATCTCCGCTCGGAAGTACCATTGTCTGTTTACATCTGCTTAGTATATATATATATATATATATATTGTTCTGTTGTTTAACCCATTGCTGAATGGAAAAGAGATAGATTAATTTTTTCCGAGGAATATAATGCAACGAATTGAGCTGGAATTCGAATTCGGCTTTTTGATTTCTCGCTACGAGCCGTTATTCATTGCACCATCAACGCATATCATGAATACACAATAAGCTTAGTAGATCATAGATCATTCAATTGTGTTATTTCTGTCACTGCTGCTACTACTACATATTATGACAACAGATGATCACTGTTTTCTTTTTAACGAAATTGCAAAAACTTAGATTAATAAATATTAACGCAAACACTAAATTTATACTATACTAAGTTAGTTGAATCCTAAAGGAACTTCGTAAATAGCAAAAATGAATGATAATCATGTCAAATACAATTTTACAGAACTCGCAAAAATTTTTTTTCTATCAATTCAGCATTTGAATTATTCAAAAGTTAATTTTGTTTTTCATCACAGACAGGGAAGAAAATTAATTCTGTCGAATTATCTCAACATAGAAAGCATTAATGTCGTGGAGAGAAAGCCAAAATTAATTATCTAGGGAAATAATAAAAAAGGTGCGTACCAGTGTATTAGTGAGAAAATAGCCTAACTGATCCATACACATACACACAACAATCAATGAGTCTTAAACGTGTATCTTGTCTGCCTTGAGGTTTCAATATTATTTGAGCTTTCGGAAAGTGATTGTATTTTACTAGAGATGATATAAAAACAAACGCAAGTCGTACTTGTTAAAATACGAAGGTCGAAGTTATTAAAATAAGAGGGTTTTGATAAGTCGAACTTGCTTTGGGAGAAATGATTAAAAAATTCTTAATTTTCAAATCCACATACTAAACTGGCATCATGGTCTCATTCATTTAAAGTTGAAATGCCAAGGTATAACCGTAAGTTCTAGATTAACAATTTTTGCTATCCCACTTCTCGCTTGTGAAACTCGCTTCCGGCTTTTTGCTTCCCAGTCAGCTTTGGTCTTCAAAAATTTAAATGAAATCTTAATTGTTAGCTTCTGTCTGTTTTTTTTTTTATCTCTCACCGTGTTAGTATTTTCAACATATTCTCTAACACCCAATAACCCCCTTCAGTCTTAGTGGTTTTATTACCTTGCTTTGGGAGAAATGATTAAAAAATACTTAATTTTCAAATCCATGTTTTTAGAATTTTTCTTTTTCACATTCTTTTTCTTTGAATGTTCTGCCAATTATTAAATGTTTTAGTTATTAATACAAATGAAAATCTCTCTGTGGTAAAGTAAGAAAAATGTGGAAAAACAGTCCAGCTTGATGATATTATTTAGGTGAGGGGGCTTCTTTTGCACAGTATGCAAACCCGATCATTTTGCTGTTAATAAACGCATGCAGTGACGTTCCGTTCACGTTGTAGTTACCCGTAATGGACGACAACTTTTATATTCCGTTAGACATAAAGCAATGTCTTCTATGTAGCGATCCCTGGTTCTGGTGTCTTACTCGTTTCTCATTAATGGTAACCACTGAATTTTTCGTTTTATCTCTTTTTATGTTTTCTCATAGTGGTCCCATGAGTCAAGAATATGAACAAGAATGTTCATTTATGGTTGCCAATCACAATAAATAAGGTTGTTACTGATAGTGCGTGCAACTTCTCACCAAATATCGGTGTGGACTTTCTAGCGCAGAACCAATTCACACCTCAGCACGATTAACCAACCAAGACTGAATAACCCTTCCTCTTATTTTTATTATAAGAATAGCATTTCGAACTTTAGATAAGAATGATGTGCCATTTTGAAGTCCCGAAGACACACTTTGTGGTTCACATCCTAACGGGGTGGACAATTCTTCCTCTTAAACTTAAAATAGAACTTAAAATTTAAACGTTAATTTAATCATTCTATTATTATTATTATTATGTTGTCATTTTTCATCATAATTCGATTTCTGCTATGGCCGGACTACCTACCAAGTCTGCGGGAAGACATAAGGCAGGCCATGATGTGTTGTTATGGACCCATTTCATTTTTTTTTCTATCTTCCCTAACATCGCTAGCGTGGGCTGTACTTAACAAGACAATTTTTTGTATATCTCTTAAGCTGGGGTTTCCAGGGATTCTTTCAATGTGTGTGTGTTTTTTCCCTTTTTTATCATTCTAAGTGCAACTACTATCACTGGCACGATTCTTGTTTTCAATTTCCACATTTTTTCTACTTCAATTACCAGGTCTTTATATTTTGACAGGTTTTTGAATTCATTGGTTGCTATGTTACAATCTGCTGGACAAGCCATATTAATTAATAGGCAAGGTATTATTATTATTATTATTATTATTATTATGATTATTTCTTTTAATTTCTGTTGTATACACATTTTCTTCCGGGTCCTATCCAGAGGCATAAGGTCAGAAATGACTTCATGATAATTTACACTGATCATTTTTGCAAGAAAACAAACAAACAAAACTAAGATCACACATTTAACATGGATAAAGCTTTTCGTAATTTGTGAGCTGTACTTGCAAGTAAAATATTTTGGTATTTCTTTAAGGCGCGCATTACCAGGTTCAGTGAATCTATCGGAACCTTTTCAAATAAATCCGAGTGCTCCAACTGCAACTGAAGTTATTATTATTATTATTATTATTATTATTATTATTATTATTATTATTTCCTTTGGTTTCTGTTGTGGACACATTTCGTTCCGGGTCCCATCCAAAGCCATGAGGTCAGAAATGGCTTCATGATATTTTCCAGTGATCATTTTTGTAACAAAAAAACGCCTACGATTGCACAAATTTTACATAGATAAAACACTTCGTAATTTGTGAGCTGTACTTGTGAATGCAATTATTATTATTATTATTATTATTATTATTATTATTATTATTGTGTCATTTTCATCATAATTCGATTTCTGCTATGGTCACACTAACTACCAAGTCTGCGGAAAAACCAAAAGCAAGTCGTGGATATCTTGTTATGAGTACATTTCATTTTTTTCTCCCATAACATTCCTGGCGTTACATAAGCAAAGTCCTCCTTAGTACGTGGGCTGTACGTAACAAGACAATTTTTGTATATTTCTTAAGGTGGAGCTTCCAGGGATTCTTTCAATGTGTTGTTTTGTTTCATTTTTTTTATCATTCCAAGTGCACCTACTATTACTGGTTCTAATCTTGTTGTCAATTACCACATTTTTTCTATTTCACTTTTCAGGTTTTTATATTTTGATAGTTTTTCCAATTTCTTGGTTGCTATGCTACAATCCACTGGACAAGCCATCTCAATTAGTAGGCAAGTTTATTATTATTATTGCTGTTGTTGTTATTATTCACAATACATGATGTTGTTTGGGGGTATATTAAAAGTGTTTTTGTTTTTTTTGTTCAAATCGCCACATGTAACTTAAGAAAATAAACCGGTCATTTATTCTTTTCATTGACGGGTTGTATCGAATACTTTCAGAGGTATCTACGCTGTTCTGAGCAGGCTAACTTTTGTAATGGTGCGATTTTCAAATTACAATTCAATATCTGCAGTATTTCGCCATTTTTCGTACAACTCCCCAGTGCTCCAGTGATAACTGATACTGTAATTACTTTCTTTGCTCGTCTCTCCCAACTTTTGTAAATTTCATATTATTATTATTATTATTATTATTATTATTATTATTATTATTATTATATCATTTTTCATCATATTTCGATTTCTGCTGTGGTCGCACTACCAACCAAGTCTGCGGGAAGACTTAAGGCAGGACGTGGCGTGTTGTTGTGGCTCCATTTCATGTTTTTTTCTATCTTCCCTATCATCCCTAGCGCTACATAGACAAAGTTTTCATTAGTGTGTGGGCTGTACTTAA
This sequence comes from Ascarosepion bandense, assembly GCA_037127315.1. NCBI lineage: Eukaryota > Metazoa > Mollusca > Cephalopoda > Sepiida > Sepiidae > Ascarosepion > Ascarosepion bandense. Next base: position 1,322,906 of record JBBBDQ010000115.1, read on the forward strand.
TAAGACAATTTTTTGTATATCTCTTAAGCTGGGGTTTCCAGGGATTTTTTCAATGTGTTGTTTTGTTCCATTTTTTATCATTCCAAGTGCACCTACTATCACTGGCACAACTCTTGTTTTCAATTTCCACATTTTTTTCTATTTCAATTTCCAGGTCTTTATATCTTGACAGTTTTTCAAATTCCTTGGTTGCTATGTTACAATCCGTTATTATTATTATTATTATTATTATTATTATCTCATGAATGTGTTACTTTATGTATTCACAACCATTTCCATGTATTATCATATGAATTATATGCGTGACTTGGTAAAAATAAAATCATTTTTTTCTTTTGTTCAAAATCAAAAATATTTTATTTCTTTGTCAAGATTTCTCGTATTTCCGAACTGAGTAAATATTATAAATGCTGATTTTGTAGACAGGCACGCCATTCACACGATAAGACTGGATTAACACATTTTTTCTAATTTCTTCTCTACTACTTAGCCTTTGTGTCCAGCTTACAAAATAAAACTTCGGTGAGAAAAATATAGGGTCATTTGTTAAAAATCTGCTGATCATGTTAGCAATTGAGCGTGCACTTGACCTCCTCTGAAGAATCTCAATATTCGACCTTGTGCCAGATTTACTTATGGTTTTTCTCGAAATTACAAACGTACCAAATGAAAATATAAACACGTTCAATATTAAGATCCAAGTATGAATAACCAATATTTACCTATGAATTTGTCTATAAACGACTAATAGTTGAGCATAGAATGGAGTAAAAATTCCACTATTGTTTACCTAGAGACACTAGTATATAGACTAGTAAATACCGAAGCATAGAGAAGAAAACATTTGAACTCCAAACTGCGGAGGGGGTAACAGAAAATTTAACTTAACATCTCTGAATGAAAATATGCTATCTAAACACACACACACACACACACACATACCATCGTCGTCCTGCGGCCTTAGCCGAGATAGAACTCATTACACCCCTCCAGTATTCCCTGTGCATTTGGAAACCTGGCGCAGTTTATAGCAAAATTCATAATCTTGTCAAATAGCTGAATATTTGATGCTTCGCCAGGGCTACCAAGGATGTTTTTATTGTGACACCAACACTAGATGGGTTGCCTCCAGGCTCCATCCTGTTATTTAACCCATAACTGGAAGGAAGTGACGGATTAATACCTTTCCCAAGGGTACCAGTGCTTATGTTAATGCAGGGTACTCTACTAGAATTCGAACTCGGCTCACCGATTTCTCCTTCCAAGCCGACATCCACTGAACCACAACGCACATCTGTCACTGAACGCTTACAGCGCCTGGTATTCCCAAGCGGTCACCCATCTAAGTACTGACCAGGCTCACGTTTGCTTAACTTCGGTGATCGAACGAGAACGGGTGTATTCAACGTTATATGCCGTAAGCGCGCGTGCGCGCGCGCACACACACACACACACACACACATATATATATATATTTCAAACATACGCACCGTAATGGGGGCGCTAGAGAGTGTCGTCAGTGATGTCATCGCGAGGATCACTAGGGGGTTTCGGGTCTTTCAACATCATACCCACCTCACCGCGCCGACCCGACCAGAGATGATCAGCCTCCGGCCCACCCTCGATAAGCGCTTTCAGACACTGGAAAATTACGTTTAGGCCCGGTACGAAACCCTGCAAATGTTTCCGATTGGCGACAGTCAGAGACACTTTTCATTTAGAGACGAACCACACATGAGCTCGTCCGCAACATTAATTTAGACGCAGTATTTCGGGGAATTTTAGCTAACAATTTGGAATCCAGGCACTCTCTCTTTTGATCCATAACCAATTAGCTGTTCTTTCTGCTGTTTCGGTCATGGACTTGAGTGCTTTTCTTTTTTTTTTTACTCCCAATATCCCAATATCTGTTAAGGCTTTGCATAAGGACCTTGCTTCAAATCCTCTAGTCCCCACTTCTATAGATGTGCAGCTAGCCCTCCAGCCTTTAACGCTGCAACTCTCCAGCAGTTAGTCATATTTTAACTTCTTCCTTTCATGAGCTTCCTCTGCGTTTTCTTCCCAGGGGCCCGTCAGTTCCCACAAGACTATCTTCTTCAATTTATGTGAGAAGAAAACTATATCTGGGCGAAGTTTTGTGATGGCAACTTGCTTTGGGAATCTTAATCTTGAGCCTATATCGGCCCTTAGTTCCCTGTCTGTTCTAGGAGATAGCAGGTTTGGATTTACCTTTCTATTTCGCCCGCTTTAATAAATTTTATCTGCCTTGTGTCTGGGTTGTAAACATTCTCTTTGATAGCATTTTGAACTATTTTCACGATCTCTTTTAGAATTTCGTCATGGCGCCACCTGTAACGCCCATCAGCTAGTGCAGATTTACAGCTACTCAGGATATGTTTTAAGGTTCCTCTGCGTCCACAAAGATGACAATTTGGCGACTGGGTTTTATACCATAATTGTAAGTTTGTGGGGCTTGACAGGGTGTCGTATACTGCCCGAATCAGAAATTTTACTCTGGTGTCACCGTGCCATATTTCGGACCATTTGATTTGGCGTTTCAACATAGAGCTCCATTTGGTCCATGCCCCTTGCTGTCTCACCCCGACTTGGATTGCTATTCGTTTCTTTTCTTCGCCGTTTCTGATTTCTTCCCCATAGCACAAAAAAGCCAGCAGACAAAAAGCATCATATGGTTTAACCCACCGTATAACGAAAACGTTAAAAGAAACGTAGGAAAAATATTAGTTAAATTCATGCACAAACCCTTGCCTGCATTAAACACTCTCCACAATATATTCAACAGAAACACTGTAGAAATCAGCTACAGTTGCACCGTAAACGCGACGCAAATAATAAAAAGGCACAGCAGCAAAACAATCGACCAACCACCTGAACAAATGAAACCTACGTGTAACTGTAGAATAAACAACGAATATCCATTAAACGGCAATTGCCTACAGAACAGTCTTGCATAGAAAATGTTAAAAATTAACTACCAATGCTTCTGATTGATAAATCTGTTTTATTAAAAAATGGTTTTAAAACAAAAGTTTTATAAATTTCAACCGAAAACTATCGGCTGCTCGGCAAAAGTATTGAATGTTTCCACATAAGGAAACGGTTTATATTACTATTTCCAATAGCATGCATCTTGCAATTACTAGAACAAATTCATCCCGATTAATCTTTAAAAAAGATATTAACGTTATTAAAAAAGCATCTAATTCCCAGTCGTAGTATATCTTCCATTCAAACAATAACCACTACAATCGTCTATAATCTTTTTTTTTTTTTCATTCTTATTGGTGGTAGTTCAGGCTCCTATCGGAGATGATCGAATGTAAGTAGCTTGGTCTCTGAGGCATTTTAACTCTACTGGATAGTTTGTGAAAGATGGAAGGAGAGATCAGTCACCAGTTTAACCATCAAGAGTTTTAGAGGTGGGCCCGTATATAGTCTTATCAACGGATAAAAACGTAGTTATTCACTCGCTATTTACACGGCAAATGTTCTGACGAATTCCATGCCCAGTTTTCACCAGTTCTGACCTCCATAGATAAGACTTACCATACCATGTACACTAGAAACCATCCCTATTCTGTTTGTTTTCAGTAAGTAAGAAGGAAGTTCTATTCAAAGACTTTCTTTCTAAGAACTCATATTTTGTGGAAGAGACACCCGAGAAGATTTTTCCCACATCACTATAATTTTATTCTCGTCAAATTTAAGGTTAAAAGTTATTTTTTCCTATATATCCTTATAAACTGCACTTTTTGTCTCATCCCCTCTTACGCCTATGCAAAAACCTCATTCAGTAACCCATTCCCTTGAGTGACTCTTGGGTCTTGTACTGTGCAAACAGTTCAGAAAAAAATTAAGATTATAGAAGATTGTAATGGTTATTGCTTAGATGAAAGATATACTCCGACAGAAAATTAGGAGTCTTTTTAAAGATAGATAATATATTTTTTTAGAGATTAATCGGGATGAATTTGTTCCAGTAATCGCAAGATGCATGATATTGGTAATAGTAATATAAACCGTTTCCTTATGTAAAAAATTCGACACATTTGCCGGGCAGCCAGTAGTTTTCCGTTGAAATTTATAAAACTCTTCTTTTAAAACCATTTTTTATTTAGTAAAACAGAATTATCAAGCCTAGTGTCTGTTATCGCCCTTTCCGGTGTTGATGATAATGGTATTGATATTAACCAATTCTCTACATGGATACATTTGAAATTTATTGACCGAGCGGCCAGTACTACTTTTGCTTGAAATTTATAAAGTCTTTCGCTAAAACAATTTAAAAAAAAAATAAAACAGGTTTCTCAAGTCCATTAGCTGTTATCGCTCTTTCTAGTATCGATGCGGTTTTTCTTTCTAACCTTATATTTGAATTTGTGTGAATTGTTAACATCTTCATTATATCATAACATTTTGTTTTCAAGTTACGTGTGCTATCCATTTTAGTAGTTGCGTCTGTTGGTAGTTTTCAAGTGAAGTGGTTTTTGTTATTGGTACATTTCTTAGAAAAAAAAATCGGCATAAGGTGGGTAAAAAGAAGTGATAGGAAAATGACGAAAAAGGGGAAAATACATTTTTCCTTTAAAGACAAGTGTCGTCTGGAATAGTTGTGCTGGTGGGAATGTTTCAATTTATGTAATACGTGTGAAACTTAAAATAAATGTTCGATCGGGAGTATATTTCATTAAACAAAATAATTGTACCGAGGAAAAAATTAAAAAAAAACTATGATAGGCCTGCCAAACAAAAAAGCCCATGCTTAGAGGAAACAATTTAATTAGGCCGGGAATACTGAAAAGAAATTGAAAGAAAAGAAAAAATAGAAGAGCAATAAAGGAAAAAATTAAAACACAGTGGGAATAGATATATAGAAAGAAAACGAAAAGAACGAGGAAAAAAGCGAAACTCGAAATTATAAAAAAAATGAAAGTAAAGAAGAAATTAGAAGAAGAAGAAGAAGAAGAAGAAGAAGAAGAAGAAGAAGAAGAAGAAGCGGAAAGAGAAAACGAAGTAAAATGAAAAAAAGAAAAATAGAGGAAAAAGAGCGCGTAAAGAAAAAGGAAAAAGAGAAAAGGAAGAAAATGAAAAAGAAAAAATAGATAAGAAAGTCGAAAAGGACAAGGAAAGAAAGAAAAAAACTCGAAAGAAGAATGAAAGAACGATACAAGGAAAAAAAATACAAATATCAGAAATAAATGATAAAAGGTTAAAAAACAGAAAAGAGTGAAGTCCTATGAAGAAGAAAAGATTAAGAATGGTAAAGAAGAAATTAGATGAATTAAAATGAAAAATAAATCAAAATAAGGACAACATTAAAGGAATAAATGAATGACAAAAAATAAAGACAGAGAGGGTCATAGGAAGAAAAGGCAGCAAAAAGAAAGAGAAGAAAAGAAAAAAAAACGAGTAAATTAAAATGTGAAAGAAAATAATAAAAAAGTATTCTAATGAACTGGAAAACGTCAAGAGGCACAAAGAAACAGAAAGAAAAGAAGAAAGAAAATAAACATGAAATAAAGTGGTAAGTAAAAGAAGACCCCCTTCCAAATAACATGGACATAAGAAAAAAGAAAACAAGTGAAAGAAAGGAAAAATTCGGGGTAAAAATGGCGAAACTAAAATAAATTAACGCATAAAGAAACAGAAAAAAAAAAAGTTAATTATACGCACCAGACTCTGTGACTAGCAAACCCCGCCAAAAGGACTTTAATTTTTTTTTCCTCAACATTCATCAAAACTTTGTTGGAAACTTTACACTTCAAGTATACAATTAACGCACTTATATCCATGCATTGTTGCTTTTCTAATGCACATAGAGCAGCAAAAGATAAGAAAAAAATATAAAAGGAAGCGCGAAAAATTGGCGGCAAAGAAAAACCCTAATGGCAGGTGTTATGCTTTCTGTTACGTGTATGTGTTGCAACTGACTCCAAACACCATAACTAATGATAGAATACAAGTATACATGACCGGCAGTCATCAGTTAGTCAAAACAAAAAGTCAAGACTTTCCTGAACTCGTTGGCCACGATTTGTCTGCCGAAATAATCTCAAGAGAGATACGGTTTCTCGTTAGGAACTCGTCAGCCCGAGATAAGCAGACAATTAGAGTTGGTTAGAGAGTGTTTTTTTAAGGGTTTTATCTCTGACTGTACACGTTAGTTATTTGAATGTTTCACTGGGCTACTGATGTACATATATATATATATATATATAGTCATCCGCAGACAGATCTGTTTCGCTGTATCACAGCTCATCAGTACGGTTAGACAGCCGATTGCCTTTTACTGAGGATTGAAACCCGACCGAATTGGCGTCAGTCGGTAATTCTACCTCTGAGCTAATGGGTGCTCGGTAAAAGGAGGCAGATCTTTTAGTGCGTATATTATCATTATACACGCCCAATAGCTGAGAGTGTTCTAATTCAATGAACGATGATTGGGGTAGGTCGATTTTGCCCTGTCTTTCCACAATCAACTTTAAACAAGTGTATTTAGTTGAGACTTAATGAGATAAAAACTCACATCAAAATTTAGATTCCTAGTTTTAAACCCCTGTTAGAAAATACCTTTAAAAATCGGCATTGAAGATGTGTCTAAAAGTTATTCATTTTGGCAATACTTGATTGAAAAATGTTATTATTTCAACAGTAAATTAAAAGTTTGCTCTTTCGTTAAATAAATGTTATATTAGGTAGAAATTAATTCAATTTAAATATTTATGTAATCATATCAAAATTTTCAATGCAGGAACATTTAGAGATAAAGGAAGGTTTTAGTTGACGACATAAGGTTTTAGCAAAAATGTGTCTGTCTGGCTTCAAATCCGTGAACGACAGGAGAAGCTTCAGATGTTAATTTCACTTCTCTTTCAAAATTCTGAGAATCTGAAGGAAGATCAGGAAACTCTAATTTTGTATTATTTATAAGACATGTTTGAATTTCATATTATGAAGATTTTTCAGTAGTTGCATCTTAACGAATTCCATTTTGGGATGATTAACTCTAAACGATCTTATCAAGAGGGCAACTGATTTACATAAATTCTACTCGTAACAAATCATAATAGTGACTTTTGCACAATTTATCTAGTTCACCCGTAAAAGAAGTTGGGCTTCTTGTGCGACCGACATATTTAAAACCAGTTCTGAATAGTAGCTCATTTGGATGTAATGAACAATTGTATGCAATTTTCAATGGAGCAGATGCTTATCTTGCCTTACGTCTAATATTTGTATTTGCGTTGTCCATAAGAACAGTCTTAAGGCTGTCGATACTATCCAATTATTCCACAACACTAAAAGCTTCTTCTGTTCGAACAAAACCTGCAGTTGGTACTACTCTATCGGGTATTTTTCAGGCTCAGTTCCTGTCTCTTGTGTAAATGTTAAATAGTGTTTTTTGTAGGGTCTCTCCCTTTTCCCAGGATAAGAGACTCGTCTAGTGTATACATATACTCCTACCATAGAAGCAAGATATGAGAAAACGTCAGATCCGAGAGACACCGTCAGATACCAAGCTTTCACGGAGAATACAGCGTCGTTTATAGTAGCTCTGTGCTCCAATCAATCAGAATATTACGACACAGCACCTGTCAGCATCCAGCGTGTACATACTAAACATACTACGGCTTCACTTCAAAGACTTATATATATATATACTTCCTACTAACTGTATTTCTGGATTACTAACCTGCGTTCAAGTTTGTATCTCTTACGTTAATATACTTATTTTTCTATCTCAAATTCTGGTTGTTGTTCCTTTATTTTGTGCGGTTCCTATCCCCGGGATCCACAACAGTGTTCTGGGATCCTTTCTTATAATTTAATGTCACCATTTTCTCCTACAACAAACGATGTTTCTTTATTAATCTATCCATGAACTCTTAAACAGAATATTTTTAATATCCTCAGTGTCTTTCATGTGTTATTAGTTTCATTTTAAGGCTTACGGCCTATCACGTTGAATACACCGGTTCTCGTTCGAGCACCAAAGTTATCCAACGTTGAGCCTGGTCAGTATTTAGATGGGTGACCGCTTGGGAATACCAGGCGCTGTAAGCGTTCAGTGACCGATGTGCGTTGTGCTGCTGTGGATATCAGCTCGGAAGGAGAAATCGGTGAGCCGAGTTCGAATTCCAGTTGAATACCCTGCATTCACTTAAGCACTGGTATCCTTGGGAAAGGTATTAATCCGTCTCTTCCCTCCATAGGTTAAATAACAAGGGTAGGACTTGGGGACTCTGCCCTTAAAAACAAATCCCAATGAATCTTGATACTCGAAAAGAAAAATGTATTACGAGACACAAAACTTATATATATAAAAATACAACAATAAATTGTTGAAAAAAATGGTATTACCAGCAATAAAATAAAGTTTAGTTGGCAATAAATGATTTTCCAAAGGTTGATTTGCCATAAAACAAACCAACCAGCATTCATTTTAGACTTTTCTTGATACATTTTTGATTTTTCAAAACCATATCCTGCATTAAAAAGGCACATAGCCTGTAAATCTAAAAGAAAATATTAGCAAACTTGTTCCAAGATTAAAGAAACATATCCCGTATATTGCGTTTTATTTCTGAAATTCTAATAAAACCTTTGTCTAGAAAATAAAGAATTATACTACACTGTCGATTCACATTTTACTTCTTTTTTTTAGTGCTATGTCCTTTCAGGACGTAGGTGATCATGGCTTTCCACATTTCCCTATCCCTGGTGGCTCTTAGCAAGCTTTCTTCTGTTGCACCATACAACCCTCGTTCCGTCATCCACCTGATCAAGTCCTTCAAATCTGTAACATTCCCCTGTCTTTTTTTCCCTCTATCTGGCCTGTTAGTATCAGGTTATCCAAGCCCCACTTCCTCATTGCATCCCCCAGGAACTTTTGTTGTCTCTTCCTGATGCTCAGTATTAATTTCCTTTTCGTTTCCATCATTTCCAAAACTTCGTAACTGCTCACTTGCTCGGTGCATGATATTTGCCAGCATCCTTCTGTAGAACCACATTTCAACTGCTTCAAGTTTTTCCTTCATCTTCGAAGATATTGTCCAACATTCACTGCCATATTGAAAAACCGACATCGCATAGCAATCCAGTACTTTCCTCTTTGTTTCTAGCGAAATTGTCCTGTTTCTTAATACTTTACTCAACTTCTGGAATGCTTCTTTCGCCATGCCAATTCGCCTTCTGATCTCAGTCTTGCACTTTCCGTCTTCTGTTAGAACACTTCCCAGGTATTAAGATTTTTGTACCTGTTTCATTTTAGTGTCCCTCACCTGTATCTGGCATTTTGGGCTGCCCTTTTTGCTGATGAACATGCATTCACTTTTCTTACTGTTTATTTGTTGTCCTTTCTTGTCACTCTCTTCAGCTACCTCCTGTAGGTAGTTTTCTTTCCGTGTCTGCTATCAGCACTGTATCATCTGCGTACCTTATATTGTTTAAAATGTGGCCTCCGATGACGAATCATGGCATAACTTCTAGAGTTCTCAGAATAGTCTCGCTGTACAAGTTGAATAGATCCGGTAAAAAAACACATCCTTGTCTTACGCCCCTTTCAATCTTTGTATAACTGCTGAATTCGTTACCTGTCCGTATGCAGGTGGTTTGCTGCCAGTAAAGATTCTTGATTACTCTTAGATCTTTCCCAAATATGTCGAGGCTGTCAAGCATCTCCATCAATTCTTAAAAGCTTTAATTCTAATGCTTTTATATATTTCAGTTTATCATTATCAAACTTTTCTTTATTTCTGGAGTTAGTAGGGAATTTAATACACAGTATTTAATTCCAAAATCATATCAAGAATACTCAGAAAGAATGTTGATCACTACATTAGTGGTAGAAATAATATTTAGTTCGGGATATTTGAGAAACTATATCAGTTCCTTTCTCAATCGAACTATATTCCTTGGACATGTTTTACGGAGGACAATTACGCCGTTATCTCTATAAAGTTCAGTGCCCTTAATATCAAAAATAAATATTAGCCGTCACTGCAACAAGATTCTAACTAATTTCCATGCATCGGCTGAATCTTACGCTCTTATAGCAATATTAAAGTCTTGGTTATATCGTCTGGTCCACAAATAACCATTATCAAATAATATAGGTTTTCGTGCCTGCTTTATGATTTTGATTTTCCCGATTGTTAATAGGACAGGATGTGCGTTGTGGTGCAGAGGATATTGGCTTGAAACGAGTAATAGGGGTGCCTAGTTTGAATTACAGTTGAATTCGTTGCATTTGCTTACGCGCAAATACTCTTGGGAAAGGTATTAATTCGTCTCTACCCCCAGTTATGGGTTAAATAACAGAACAAATTGGGTTCTCTAGCATTTGCAGGCAACCAATCTACCGCAGAAAGTAATGGCAACCGACTGCGGGAAAATCCTCTGCTCAGTCAGTCATATCTCTTTCGAGACATGATCACCCAGGCGTGTATTACGTATGTCATTTAACTGACTGAACAGGACAGTAATTGTTTACGAAATTTATAGCAAACATTAGCAGGTTTTTAGTAAGGTAAGAGTAAAAGTGACAATTATTGAATTGGATGAATGTACACTTTTTCTTCCTTTTTAGTAAGTCATTTTTGGGCTTCTGTTGTTTCATCCCCTTGTTAATACCTAGAGAATCCCACAAAATCTTTTCGTGTTTTTGCACGACTTTTTCAAGAAATATTTTGCTGATTTCATCGATATTATATATTCTTGGTTTGAGTAATCAGTATTGTGGATCGTTTAGGAAGTTTGAATTTTGATGAAAACTTGTTGTTTATACTATCATCAATTTTTAATTCAGTGTCCATTTTCTTGGATTCAGAATTGATGTTATTTTCCAAGTTGTCTGGTGCCTTTTTATAAAACTTATTAACTTAATAGCTTTGTGGTACATATCCACATCGATTTTATAGTGGTCACCCTCCAATACATCAAACCATGTTTTAACATCCACACTATATGAGGTGTACGCTATATATATACAGTGGTTAGTAAAAGTATTTAACATGTCGTTTTTTTATGTATTTTACAATAAAAATTGTTCAATTTGAATGATACTTACTTCAAATATTTTAATAAACTAAAATGAGAAAAATTGAGAAATATTGTTTTTATGTAATTATCGAATTTTACTGTGCAAAAGTATTTAACACCTATACAAATAATACTGTAAATGGGTATTTTAAAACTATTTTCAGTTATTTTGATATAGTTTTTACTTCAACAGATTACAGATTGTCTTCAATATATGTATTAACCAAGAATTCACTCAATCGGCACATAGTGAGAACATGTCTGATGCCCTACTATCTAAACTTATTAAAATGGTTAAAACAAAACAATTGTCAAATGATATACAACAGATTATGAAGCTGAAAAAGATGCTAAGGGGTATCGAAAATATGCTCAAGATATAAATTTGGATGTGTGTACAGTGAGTGTTGTTGTTCGAAAGTGGACAAAATATGATACTATTGAAAATATTAAAAAGAGTGGTTGTCTGCGTAAATTAAACGAAGCTACTGAACGATATATAGTTCAGAATATGAAGAAATAACTATTTTTGACTGGAAGAAAATTTATTGAAAAATTCCGGAACTGAAGTAAGTAAAAATACAATTAAGAGATCACTGAATCGTACAGGCATGTATTCTAGATAACCAAGATAGGCCCAACAATTGAAATTTGAATATGTGCGAAACCGTTTCAAATTTGTTAAAAACTATGAACATAAATCAAATGAATTCTGGAAAAAAAAAGTTATGTGGTCAGATGAAGCAAAAATTGAGTTTTTCAGGAGAAACGTGCACTCAAATATGGCGAAAAAATTAACTGAATACAGCCCAGTAAAAACCATCGCAACATTCTAATATGGGGGTGGAAATGTTGTGACTTGGGGTTGTTTTTCATATAACAGAATAGAAGAAATGAAAGTCATCGAAGGAAGAATGAATGCAGTAAAATGCGAGAAAATTTTATCACCCCATCTATTAAAAAGTGTAACACCCCTCGGGGCTTGCCCGAGATTTTGTATACCAACAGGACCCCGATCCAAAGCACAGGGATAAAGCAACTCAAAAATAATTCAATGAAAATAGAATTAATGTTCTGGAATGGCCGAGCCAGTCACCGGATCTCAATCCAATAGAAAATTTATGGAAAAACATGAAGTTGAAAGAACAGGCAAGAGATAAAAAAAATATCAAGGAACTAAAGAAAGTCTGTGAAGAAAAATGGGTGATATTGCTAACAACCGGAGGCTGTAAAGCAGAACAGAAGATATGTAACTAAATATTAACAAACCGTATTAAATACTTTTTCACAGTCAAATTCGAAAATTGACGATAAAAGTATATAAAAACAATGTTTCGTTTCTCAAATTTCCATGTTTATAAAGCTCATTAAATATTTTAAGTTTTATTCAAATAGAACGATTTCTTTTTTGTGATTATATATATATATATTGCATCGAGCCAGCAGATAATTTTCTAAATATATATATCTATATATATATATAAAAGGCAAGAGGATTTGTGTGTGTCTGTCTTTCTTTCTGCCTGTCTGTATGTCCTTTATACAAATCTACAATTTTTATTCTATTCTCACCAACCTGCACGCAAATATTCTTTAGTCTTTCGGTCAGATCATGGGTTACTTACTTTTCCGATTTCCCTCCGATATCGGAAATCGATATCCTGATATCCGATCAGGTCTGATCAAGATCAGAATTTCAGCCCGTTTATCGAAGTTCTTGTTGCAGAATATGCTCTAACTTGGTAAAATTATAGTTTTTGGTCTCAAACATTAGTAGATCTTCTCAGACGACTCATTTTCCCCGATATCGAAAATCGATATACCCGAAATTCTATTCAATCTGATCAAACACCAATATTCAGCCATCAATATGCCTCATTTTTTCCAATTTTACTCCCAATGGGTACGATAAGTTTTCATTTACTTACTTAGGTTAGTTTATCCTTAGATGGCTTATTTGACTCCCATATTGGATATCGATACCCCGATATCCTATCAGGTCTGATCAAAATGAGGTTTTCAGCCCTTTTATTTTGGATTTTGCTCTAAGTAGGTTTTGCTCTAAGTAGGTATAATTGTAGTTCTTAGTCTCAGCCATGATACCATTTACTCAGAGGACTTATTTAGTCTTCAAAATTCAGTTTGCGAATTTGACATTGATATCGGAAATTAACATTGCGAATTTGACATTGATATCGGAAATTAAAATTTGACTTACATCCATTCATTTTAGTAAGTTCTACGGCTTCGAGATCAACCTTTCAACAACCTACGTTTTTCGTGCCAACGTCCAAAGAGTCTGAGCTCCAGGACCATGGATTAGTTTTAACGCCGGGCTATACTGCTAGTTGTTAAATACAACAGACAATGAATGTCTATTATGTTTAATCATGAGCCCTTCTAAACAAATGCGTCTGTTATTCGATGACTATTATCATCGCATAGCAATGTTTTATGTCAACACAAGATAAAATCATCTTTGATGGTGAATGTCTTTATGTTAACGTCCTTGTAACCTCTCTGAAGATGGCCCATGTGAGATAAAAGCTTAGAAACAGTATAAAAATTATGCAAATGTCAGAGAATGTTTGTCTTTCTTTATATTCACCTGAAATTAAAGCCAAAATACGATGTTTAGAACGGCTCATGATTAAACATAATAGACATTCATTGTCTGTTATATTTAACTATATATATATATATATATATCAGATTAAATAAATTGCAAACATTATATCTGCTTAAAACACGGAGAATCTTTCGCGTATTATCATTGAAAGATGTCGGAAATTTGCTGTAACGTTGACAGATATTATTATTATTCATTTTTGAATGTACCCAAGTACTTTCAATCTCTTTCCGAGATCATCTTCAGGGTTGTGAGTTATGCTAACAAAAATAACCGTAAAACTGTGTTGCTAAAAATTACTGTACTTTTTTTCAGCTTCAAATAAAAGGTTAACATTCATTAAGGCGTGAAAATTATATAAATGGAATTTTTTTATATGTTGTAATGTCAAGGTCATGCACGTGTTAAAACATGAAAAAACTGTTATTTTTACAAACATTATAGAAGATTACTACAGTATTCATAACTGATTCTATTAATTGAAGTGTTTTAATGAATATTGCCTCGAGAAGCTGTCGTTTGCTTTTGTTGTTTACTTGGATAGTTGTATTATCGATCACTATTTTTTTATTTTGTGAATGCAGAATTGAATGTGGTTGTAGATCTCTAGAAATGGAAGAATGGTCAGACAAATGTAATGTAAAGCGTCTACTTAATGTAGTTGTTGTAAATCCAATATATATATATGTTTTTTGTCGGTGATACATTCTCCCAAAGGACATTTGAATTGATATATAATGTTAGTTTTACGTAACACATCTGTTGATGGGGAGAGTTATTAGGGATAATTATATATATAATACGCAAAAGTTTATCGTGAGTATGAACGGATTTTACTAAAAATAAGCAGACATAATGCTTGCAATTTATTTAATCTGACATGTTTAAAAGTGAATTTGCTGCCTACATAGACAAATTTATATATATATATATATATATATATATATATATATATAGGTACAATGGGTAAATTTTTGATATTTTTAATTTCGCACATGCACGTTGTTTGTTTTTGTTTTGTCGACTGCACAGTATAGTAGGGTCAGTTGAGCACCGTCGGTGAGTAAAAGAGCAGTATGACACAATTCATTCAGCCAGAAATTTAGAAACAGTATGCTGTTCCGAGTGTTATTCACACTGGAAGATCTAGTACGACTTTTCAGAGTGTTTGAGTGTCAACCAGAGGGCAGTGTAGAGGATTCGGAAAAAGTTGGATGAATCTAATGGCGATTACGAATGTGTTTAGAGTGATTACTAGGGATGGTGACGTTATGTCTCCATTCATCTTTCCACTTAAACTCAACACGAAAGTGCCTCGAGTAGGTAGAGCTTCTCTGGTTCTAGAGGGCGACTGCTAAAAGAGCTTATGTTTGGCAACAGGACTCTGCACCATGCCACACAAACAGGAATATCAGAAAATTCTTGCAACGACATTACTTCTTACATCTGAACATCTAACTCCCCAGACTGCACTCCTTTGATTATTATGTCTGGGGTGCAATTGAGCGAGAAACCAGCAAACTCCTTGTAGCACCAAAGACGAACTGAAGGCAAGGATTATAGCAGCATTCACTAATTTAAATAAGCAGACCGCCCAGAAAAGTTGCAGGAGATTTGTAAGTCGTCTGGAGACTGTAGGTGAAGCCAATGGCGATTTTATTGAATAAATTTCTTTCAAGATATTTTTGCGTAATTTGGTAACCATATCTGTTAAAATAAGATATCAGTATTATTTTCATTTTTGCGTTGTTTAGACGGTAAATTATTCATCGCACTATGTCTATATTTATTTCAAAACGTCTTTTAATAAAGAGTATAGAACCAAGATTACTTATCGATCTAGCTAGAAACAGAGCGAGTCATTAGTATTCAGTGCAAAAAGTATGAGCTCGATCTTATATCTTTAGACATAAGCAAGAGAACAGGAAGAATCTACCTCAGTAGATTAAATAAAGAGTTCAATTTGGAATTCCTTGTAGATTACCTGGATCAACATGCATCTGATGAAAACAGTAGAGCAGAATGGTCGAAACGTTGTGATATGAACAAAAAGGTAGACAATAGTAAATAAATATTTACTTAAGTAATGTAAATAAAACATCATTCGGAGAAGGAATTCGTGATTATGCTTCGATATAAGCGAAGACTAGCCGCTCCTATGTCCCTGTTTATTGAGATTTTGAAACTAAATAGTTACTAAATAAAATCTGACGCGGCATAACGTTGCTTAACTCGTGTGAACGTAGAAAATTTGGGCAAGCAGGCTCGTAGCGACGCATACTTTGTTAAAGTTAAGGACGGAGAACTGGCTCAAGACACTTAATCAACTATTCCTTATCTCTGTGTAACTTCTTGGCGAACACAAGTTTTATCTGATGAGCCGGTGCAAGGAGTCGCTCACTTTCCCTGCTTCCTAAGTGATGTTACTTTGTTTTATTGAATTATGGCGTTGTATTATCGCTTTTTGAAGCATCGTGTCAAACATACTAGCAAGAATCCCGCTGAATTTGCCAAGTGGCATGCACTAGGGTAGCAATTTACTCGGAGTAAAAATGAACAAATTCGATTTGTGTCCGTTTCCTTCGTTTGTTCGTTCGTTTCGGAATATATGCGTTCGATTTTTCACGAGTGACTGACCAGGCAAAAATCATGAACGAAAAAAAAAAAAATGAAGGTTACTGTGAGCCGGAAGGTGTCCAATGCTTGGTTAACTGATTTTCACGTGCGTTGACATTCAGGAAAAAAAGAAAAATAAATAAATAAATAAATAAATAAATAAATAAATAGGAAGTTGTCAAATCTAAGCAAAAATTGTTTTAGCTTGGCAGGGCTGAAAATGAACGCTGAAGGAGATGGAAAAAAGTGATTAGGTGAACGAAGCAAGTCAGGAATAACCGGGTGGTGGATCGGCTAGTAAATTGGGATCTGGAGAAAAGGCAGAAGGTATGCAAAGGGAAAAAATAATCCAGGATGACCTTAAGTTTATGTCAAAGGATTCCTTAATTCGCTTATTGACCTTATTTGGTAATTTTCCCGCGACTTTTCGTTTGATTGCCAAAAATATAAATGAAATAAGAACAAAGAAACAGAATCTAATGTCAAGATTGAAATCTTCAGAACTGCCCCTGTGGATTCATATACTCATAGACTCACACGTGCACATGCACAGACAAATAAACAATCACATAAACAGACACACATATATATATAGAATGTATTTTATCAGTAACTTTTATATATATAACTTGCATAAACATACATACACAAAAAACCACACACACACTCACATGCATATATATTGGTTATAAATTTGAAAGAAACGATTCGGAGGTAAATCTCAACGGATCCTATTAATATTAAAACTGATTCATCCAGAGGGCTCAATTTAATTAAATATATTTGTTTAAAAAGGCAATGCTTGTTAAATATAAAATCGGATGACCATTTCGTCGTTTGTATTTAACACCCGTCTCACCAGCGAAAAGAAACCATTATTGGTTCCGACAAAAATCTGCCACGCTTTTACTTTTTCTTTTTTTTTTGGCCTCACCCTCACTTTATTTTCCCCATAATAGTTTGTTTTCGTTGTTGATCTATCTATCTATCTATCTATCTATCTATCTATCTATCTATCTAAACTTAAACGCAGTACCTTCTAAGTTGTTTTTAATGAAACTTTTATATATATATATATATATATATATATATATAAAATAAAATAAGTTTTCAATGTTCAAAATTGTTGTTGTATGATCATTTCAACCTGAAATCCCTAAGTGGGATTACCCCAAAATACAATTTCTCTATTATACATTATCCCAATGAACAAATACTCTTAATATAGGAAAAGAAGTAATTATATATTATATATTATATTTTCATACATCAAAAGCAGACAAACCTAATGGAAATTATTCAATACCAATCTATAATAATGAGAGGTATAATAGCCGTAATCTAGCCGTGATTCTTAATTTGAGTGTTGAGCCTGTATTGCCTGTGCCAATTTATTTATTCTTGGCTTTGTGACTGAAAGGGCTATTCGGGCGTCGTTTGCCACGTTGAGTGTGCTACGTGTCTTGGTCTTCATTCAAAGGTCAGTAGAAAAAGCTTGTTCACATAGACAAGTGGTTGAAAATCCTATGAGAATTTGTACTGCTCTAGAGGCTAGTGTTGGTATATCCTGCAGACGAGAGATCCAAAAAGTGTCTAGGCCAGACTTGGTCTCAAACAAAAGCTTCCATGCATTGTTCATACTGAGTGTGAGAAATTCTATTTTTGCTGGATAGTCCTCATCAGGAATTATTCCAGTTTGGAACGTAATTACGTAAGTTTTTCAAGAGGTCATTTAGGTGATCACTGATGTCTGTCTTCATGTGGTTGAGGATGTCGTCAGAATTACCTTTATCAAGGAAGGCATCCAATTCAGAAAATTGTGCAAAAATTCCCTTTCCAATACATATGGTTCCATAGTTCTAATTTCCCACAAAATGAAGCAATATTGTCCTGAAGTTCCAATGATGTTGTCTGTCTTCCTCGCAGTTTTAAGTTTCCGGTGTTTACCTTAGCAAAGATATCAGCTAGATAGCACAAACGTGTGAGCCATAATTTATCGTCAGACAGATCTGCGAGTGAGGATCCTTTCTCATGTAGAAATATATGAAGTAATTCACGAAATACAACAACACGAACAAGGACATTCCCACGTGACAACCAGCGAACTTCAGTTTGGTACATTAGATTCTCGTAACTCCCATTTCTGCACACAGTTTATTGAATATACAATAATTCAAATACTTTGATTTCACAAAGTTCACTATCCTTATCACATCATCTAAAACATCCTTGACGGACTTGGGCAAGCCACGAGAAGCCAAGTCATCGCGATGAATGACACAGTGCACATCTCAATATTTTGGTTCTTTTGCTACAACAAGCCATGAAATCTTTTTCCCTGGCCCGACATGCTTGGTGCTCCATCAACAGATACTTGGGAAACCTTGTTTCAATCTAGACATGTCTTTCTGAAAAACCCATCTACTGTGTTGAAGATATCTACACTTTTTGTAGTGATCAACAATTCTTTTCATCGTAAGATTTCTTTTTTGATACTACCCTCATGAACGTATCTAATGAACCCTATCAAGGTGGCACATGATGCAACATCTGCGCTCTCATCAAACTGAATTGAAAACTTGGGATACGAACTGTATAGTACCTCCGAAATATATTGTCTTCACACACACACACAGAGAAAATTCTTTAGATATTTTGAAAATCTTTTATGTATGAGTGCATTCATGCTGCTGGCATATGTGTGTGCATATACATGCATACATACATACATACATACATACATACATACATACATACATACATACATACATTTTACTTAGTACAGAATATTTCAAGGAATTGAATATATTGATTGATATTTTAGTGACAACAATTACCAAAATTTGACTATGATCACAATTCTATGATCTGGTGTCTAAAAAGTGGAGAAATTTTAATTTTTTTCCCCAAGGCTTGAAAGGAAGATACTTTTTTTTTTTTTTTAATCATTTCACCCCGAGCAAGCGCAGAAATGCCACTGATGAGCTGGGGGCTACATAACTGTAAAAAGATTAATTAGAAAAGAGTGAGGAGTACAAACTAGTTAGAAAGGAGCAATAAAAAGCTGAGAAAAGAGGTGCGATGACAGATACACAGGTGGAGAGAAAGGGAAGGATATACGTGGGTGGGAGAGAGCTAGAGTCCAGTGGTTAGTAGATGAGTATTGACTTTGCATTTAAATTTCTGGAGGTTGTAGCCGTAAGGAAAGCAAAAATATGGGAGAGAGTTCCACAGGCGGGAAGTGCGAGAGAGGAAGCTGCAGGAGTAGAATTGTCGTCTGCATTTGTCTAACTTGAATGGGTGGGACCCAGTTGCCAGTCTGGTTGCACGAGTAAACACCTATTGAGGAGGCACCAGTGACTTAAGTTCGTCCGAGCAGAAGCCATGAAAGTATTTATAGAATAAACAAAGGGAGGCCACATTTCGACGGTGCGAAAGTGGCTGCAGTCGATCCGCCAGATCAGTACCTATCACATTACAGACTCTCCTTTGGAGTATGTCGAGAATACTGAGGAGAACGGCAGGGGCGCCTGACCATAAATGGCAGCAGTACTCCATGCACGGACGGACGGTTGACTTGTATATATGCAGGATGGATTCAGGCGGAAAAACATCCTGGATCGGCATAGTGACCCAAACTTCTTAGCAGTAGATTTTAAGAGAGATTGGAGTGAGAGGAATTCTTCCTTGAAATGCTGTCTCGTTAATAATTTGACACAGTGTAAAATTATAAGCTGATTGTTTCTTCCCAAACCAAATATCCATTACCCCCAAAATATGGGCTCATTACCCCACTGGGGTAATTTACCCCGGGGTTGAGAATCATGGGCCTACGATTTTATTTGGTGTAAAATTTTCTCAGAACATTCAGA
Organism: Ascarosepion bandense; assembly: GCA_037127315.1. NCBI lineage: Eukaryota > Metazoa > Mollusca > Cephalopoda > Sepiida > Sepiidae > Ascarosepion > Ascarosepion bandense. The sequence goes on from JBBBDQ010000115.1 coordinate 1,343,084, forward strand.
AAATTTAAAAGAAATGGAAATCAATTCACATGACCCAGAATAGAAATGTTTTGTCTTATCTTGTAAGGGTCGCCAAAGTTAGGGAGAAAATGTTATTGGGCAGACCATAAACCCATAAACACCCACCTGCATGCACACAAATACGTATACACACACACACATATATATATATATATATATATATATATATATGAATGCACGCACATACATACATCTGTGTATATGTATATACATATTTTTCCTCTTTAAATATTTATGTTTAAACACACACACACACACACATATATATGTGTGTGTGTGTTAGTGTGTGTGTGTGTTTAAACAAATATTTAAAGATGAAAAATAATCGCACGAGGTTTTTTTAATCAATTCACTCAATGCAAAGCAATAATGCCACTAAGACGCATGGGGGGTTATCGAGAGAGAAATAAAGATAGAGTTCTGTTTGGTGAAAATTCAGTTCTTTGGTGGTGAGACTGAAGTGACTTCTCCCGTATGCAAGTTTGGGCGATGGTGTATGAAGGCCGTGCTCTGCCCGGAATACATGCACCCACTTTCGATCGTACTGACAAGATCCATATAATACAATGCGTTAAATATTGGGGCGTCTTAGTTGCAGGAGGTTTTTTCATGTTTATATATGGCCACAATACACTGGAGGTTTAAAATCAGACTTACATTTCCTTTAGTTAGACTGCCTTCTTGAAATGTAGAGCTCCATCTATCTGTAGTAGGTAGTTATGAGGTGCCATTTGTCCGACTTCGCTCAAGCACCGTCTTGGAGCATTGACTTAGTTGTTTGTTACAGGCTTACATACGATTTGCTAGGTACGCACGAATGAAGAGTGTACCAGCTTTTAGCCTGGCGTCTTAGATTTTGGAGATCCAGACACGTATACGAAGTGATCCAAAGCCTTTGTTCGCATTTGCCCGTCGATTGTCGGACATGACACAAACCCTGTAGACAGAGTCTTGGAGCACCTTTAACTTTGACGGCCAGATGAATTGGGAATTTTAGTGGCATTCTTTTATTTAAAATGATTTTTAATTCAGAGAATTCAATAATCGTTACAATGAAGAATTCTACTCGTTGCCTTAACGCTTTTGATTATTTACGAGCATATAAAATTTTACATAAAAACACACCAATATATATATATATATATATACATATATATGTGTGTGTGTGTGTGAAAATTATGAATAAAATATATCTGGAAAAGGACAATCTCAATTAAGACAAAAACATTTTTAACAACACGTGTCGCTTAAAGATAATTATTTGATAAAGCTTCTGAAGAAGAAAAGTGTTAGTAAAGAAATGTTGTTTTTATCTTTATTCACATTATCTTTTTCCATTATTTTATTTATATTTGATTTTTTACACACACACGCACGTACAAACACATACACATATATGAAAAACATATATGCACACACATAGATACACACACATAGATACACACACATACATACATACATACATATATATATATATATATATATATATATATAAAAGAGTGGTATAGGAAAAGAGATTTTCAAAACTAATATCTGATGACGCTTCTTATCATAAGTCATTATAAAAAATATTGTTGATAACGCTGTCACTTTCTTTCTCTTTATATATATATATATATATATATATAGCTACGTGAATTGATAAATATACATATGAGGGTACACACATGAGTAGTATTATTATTCAAGTGTTAATAAAACAGTGGTCAATGTAGTATGAACAAAGCCATTTTATATATATATATATATATATATATATATATATATATATATATATATATAACGCATGATATATATATATATATATATATATATATAACGCATGATATATATATATATATATATATATATATATATATATACATGCATATATATATAAAACACATGAAACTCCGAGTCGAGTCATCAACGTAGGACAATATGCATACGTATATATATATATATATATATTACACGTGAAAACAGGATATTTAAAAGAAGATGCAGCTAACATAACACACACAAGACGACAAAATGCTTACAAAATTAATAAAAAATCATTGACAAATAATTAAAACTACTATAAATTAAAAATTGCTGCACGTATATATATATATATATATATATATATATATATATATATATATATATATTCAATCACCGTAATATAATATCACTACAAACACTAGTTTTATGGGTACAAGTGTTTGAGTTGATATTCCTGTTTTTTTTTATTTACTTAGGCAGTGAAAATCATAACAACCAGCCGATATATTGAGATCACAATAAAGAAAAAGATGTCTACCAACAGGAATTGAACTTGTATGCCTTTTTGCTATGGAGGTAATTACTGCTATAGCCGAAGTTTGCCAACACCAATTTAGCTTCGAGAGGTCATTTTGTGGAACGACTCCCGTGTGGATACTTCTCCCAAACCTATCAACTCTTTTCAATTCATGGGTTAATCGTTACCTATGTTCTTTTTCTTTCGTACTAAATCTTCCCCTATTTATATCACACGACTCATTAAACTATGTCCATTTTAAGAGGGACCATTTACCTTGAGTGGCTCTTGAAACTTGCACTGCGTAAACTATAATATATAACAAATCACTTAATAAATCCCGAGTCTTGCTGATAAAACAACAACTTTTAGGAAAAATTAGACTTTATTCCTCAACCATAGTCTTCTTCTAGGATGATACACTGATTCTAAGGCTTCTCTAACAATTTGATACCTTTTTGTAGAACGATTTATCTTTGGCTTCAAAATACGCCTCAGTTTCCGATATTACTTCTTCAAAGGAGATACATCTCTTTCCTTGGAGCCTTACTCTAAGGTTTGCAAACCGCTAGTCGTTGCTGGGGATCGGATTTGTTGAATAGGTTAGATGTGGAAGCAATTTCAAGTGCAATTCATGTAGTTTTTCCATTGTTGCGATCGATTTGTGACACGATGCGTTGTCTAAGTGAAAGATCACTTTTTCTTCTTCATTTGTGCTCGTTTTTGGCAATTTCCTTCTTCAAACGCCCCAATAATATATATAATATTCGCTATTGATGGTTCTTTCTTTTTCAAAGTAATCGATGAACAAAATACGTTGCGTGTCCCAAATTAGGGAGGCCAAAACCTTGCCTGCTGATGTCTGCGTTTTGGTCGCTTTGGACGGCTTTCATCTGCTGCTGTCTACTCAGCTGACTGTCAATTTGACACTTGAGTGAAGTGGTGGATTTATGTTTTATTCATTGTTACATATTTACGCAACTTTTTCTTGCGTTAAAACAGTTGCAAACTAGGCTCTGAATCGTCGACGCGTTGTTGTTTTTGATCGACTGTGAGCACCCACTTTGAACACAGTTTTCTCATTGAAAAAAGTTAATGCAAAATGGTGAATATACTGCCTTATGATATGTTCAGCTCCACAGCTATCTCAATCAAGTTCAATTTACGATCGGCCAAAACGAGTTTGTGATTTTTTTTTTGGTGTTTTTCGGGACAACTGCCGATTTTGGGCGACCTGAGCGTTCAGCATTATTTGTGTCTGTACGACCACGTTTAAAGTCATCATACCAACGCTTAACCGTTGTTTCCTACGGATCAGAGTCTAAATAACACTTATCAAACTACTGCTTAGCTTGATCAGCATTTTTCCCATCAGAAAGCAATGCTTTAACAACACACAAAATTAGATTTTTCCATTGTTTTAAAAATTTGCAACAGTAGCTTCACTTAAATAACTGAAATATGTAAACTAATAAACCGACGGGGCCCAAATATTGTTATGTGTCATTTGAAGGTTCGTACTTAATAAAACTCATATGGATTTTTTATTAGTGGCACCATCTATATGTCAGGTCCGGGACTTATTCAGTGATGTGTTATTTTTTGTTACCATAACTCACACCCCTGAAGATGATCTCGGAAAGAGGTTGAAAGTACTTGGGTACTTTGAGAAATGAAAGATAATAACATCTGTCAAAGTTACAGCTCATTTCTGACATCTTTCAATTATAATACGCGAAGGATTACTCGTGAGTATGAACGGATTTTATTAAAAGTATGCAAACATAATGTTTGCAATTTATTTAATCTGACATGTCTAAAAGAAAATTTGCTGCCTAAATACACAAATATATATATATATATATATATATATATATATATATATATACATACGCACTCAACTTCATTTACAAGAGATACATGGATAGAGAAAGAGAGCAAGAGATAAAAAGGAATTATTGAAATTCAAGAGAAATCACGTGACAGAAAAGAAGCGACGGAGATGAAATTGGTTATATGCCGGTTGTAATCAAGATAGAGATACGTAGTTCCTAAGACTTAATCAAAAATTTTATTCAGTATTTTCTTTACTTACTTCTACATACTTGTCTCGCCACACAACTAATCACCAATATCTGCCAAGGCTTACAAAGTATATTGCATCTGTGTTAGGAGCGCTCTAAAGTTGAGAAAGAGAGGAAGATGCTCGCCCTGTTTACCACTGTGGCACGTCTGCAACAGGTCAATGATCAAGATGACTAGTGACCGGTTAGAACGCAGAATGATAGATCCATCAACTTGCCAAAGTACATCAGTATGAATATATGCTAAGTCTTTATCGGGACTAGAACTTGGATCTCCGTTTCTGATTTTTGAGATACGTTACTTTGCATTCTGTGGTTTGTAATATTTTAATTACAAAACGGCAAACCCGCTATCTTTTATTTACTTTTTTTGATGATTACTTGAAGACTATAAATTCTTCAAACTTATTGCGTGATACCTTCATATCAGTAAAAAAATTAACACACTGAAATACAGATCTTAAATCGGTAGTTTTTTTTTTAAATATTTAAATAAAAGTTTTGTTTTTAAAAGATTTCTTAGATAATCGTTTGGTTTACGAAGTATTTTCTCTGAAATATTTCTTTTTTCTTAAAACTCTAAATTAAAAAAATGCATTTTAAAGCAATGGTTGTTTTATTTCGATGCGTTAAGAAATAGCAACGTGGGGGATAACCGAACGAAGTTTACGTTTTTCATTATCCAAATTTATTTTCTTTCCTCTTAAAAAATTAATTGCATTTATTGTAAGGAGTCAGGAAAACATAAAAGTTTCACTGACGTGTGCATATTCACATGTAAGGTGTTAAATTTAATACTGAATTCAGAAAAAATATTCAGGAGTCAATGTTTATCCATTTATCTATATATGCATAAAATCAGGAGAAAAAAATTATAATTTTCAACCGGTTAACTCTGAAAGATAACGTATAGACAAGTATTTTTGCAATTATAGTGCTCGATATTTTGAGATAGGGTAAATAATCATAATTACGCTTGTTCGTTAGTTATTTAGTAAGTTAGTGATCATGTATGTTACGCCTTGCTAATAACATATAATTAAGGGACTATTCCATTTTGATCACGAGGAAAGACGGACAAAAATTATCACAAACGCTGTCTGGTTTTAAAGAGAAACAAATGAGCGAATGAACGCCTTGCTAATAACTGATAATTAATGGACTATTTCATTTTGATCACGGGGAAGGACGGGAAAAACTTATCCCAAACGCTGTCTGGTTTCAAAGAGAAAAGAACGAACGAACGAAAGAAAGAAAAAAAGAAATAGAAGCTAGCAGAGGCAATAACGCTATTGCATGTTTATCTTCTTCTATGTGCCCTGTCCCTTCAGGACGTAGGCGATCATGGATTTCCACGTTTCCCTAACCCTGGTGGCTCTGAGCACGCCTTCTCCTGTTACACCATGCAACCCTCGCTCCGTCATCCACCTGATTAGGTCCTTCAAATATGTTATCCGCTGCCGTCCCCTGTATCTTTTTTCCTCTATCTGGCCTGTTAGTATCAGATTTTCCAAGCCCTCCTTCCTCATTGCATGTCCCAGGAACTTCTGCTATCTCTTCCTGATGCTCAGTATTAATTTCCTTTTTGTTTCCATAATTTCTAAGACCTTATCATTGCTCACATGCTTGATCCATGATATTCGCAGCATCATTCTGTAGAACCACATTTTAGTTGCTTCAAGTTTTCCTTTCATCTTTGGTGATATTGTCCAGCATTCACTACCATATTGAAAGACGGACAGCACGTAGCAATACGGTACTCTCTCCCGTGTTTTTAGCAAAATTGTCCTGTTTCTTAATACTTTACTCAACTTCTGGAATGCTTCCTTCGCTATGCCAATTCGCCTTCGGATCTCTGTGCCGCACTTTCCGTCTTCTGTTATAACACTTCCCAGATATTTAAAGTTTTGTACCTGCTTGATTCTAGTATCTCCGACCTGTATTTGGCATATTGGGTTGCCCTTTTTACTGATGACCAGGCATTCACTTTTCTTGCAGTTTATTTCTAGTCCTTTCTTGTTACTTTCTTCAGCTACCTTCTGTAGGAGGTCTTGTAGTCTCCTTTCTGTGTCTGCTATCAGCAATGTATCATCTGTGTATCTTAGGTTGTTTACATTGTGGCCTCCGACGACGAATCCAGGCATAACTTCTAGGGTCCTCAAAATATTCTCGTTGTACAAGTTGAACAGATCCGGTGAAAAGACACATCCTTGTCTTACGCCCCGTTCTATCTTTGTATATCTACTCAATTCATTACCTGTACGCAAGCGGTTTGCTGGCAGTAAACATTCTTGATTACTCTCAAGTCTTTCCCAAATATGTCCAGGCTGCCGAGCATCTCCATCAATTCTTTGTGGCGTATTTTGTCAAACGCCTTCGCATAATCAATAAAGCACAGGTATAAGTCCTTCTTCATTTTTATTGCCTTTTCAGAGAGCATCCTAATCATAAATATGGCATTCTTTGTTCCGGTGTCTTTAACGAAACCCCATTATTCTTGTCCTTTCTCTGGCCTGATTCTGCTTCTCGCTCTATTCATCAGGATTCGGACGATCAGTTTTGTTACATGGCTCATTAAACTGTGGAGTTCGCACTCATTTGATCCTGGCTTCTTAGGTAGTGCTACGAAGATCGACTTGCTGAGTTCATCTGGTATTAACCCACAATTATAAATTTCATTTATTATTTCTGTAATTTTCTCTATACCAAATTCTTGTAGGGCTATCAGCAGCTCTATGACTATGCCGTCTGGTCCAGCTGCTTTGTTTCTATTCAGTTTGGCTACTGCAGATTCCACTTCAGACTTTAATATTTCCGGTCCGCCCTCATCTTTGCGTATTATTTGTTGCTCTCTCTTGTCGTGGAAAAGATCTTTTATATATTCTTCCCATCGTTGGAGTATTTCCTCTTTCTCCAAAATGATTGTTCCATCCTTGAATTTTATACATACTGTTGAAGAGCAGGTTTTTTTTCTGTCAGTTCTTTTATTTCTTTATGCATGTCTGCTTTATTATTCCTGCTCAATTTCTCTACATCTGCACATTTGTCATTGAGCCATTCCTCTTTAGCCTGTCTGCATTTTCCTCTTATTTCCTTGTGTAGTTCCCTGTACTCCGTTCTATGTCTTGATATCATTTTCTGCCTCCTTTGCATCATGTCCAGAGTCTCTTCAATCATCTACTCATTTTTCTTTCTGCGCCTAATTTCCTTTGGGGAACTGTTGTTTGCTGATGTCACTATTGCTTCCCCTAGCGCATCCCATTTCGGGTGTCCTTTCCAAATTTACTTCTTTAAATACTGACTACATTTACAATTATGATTGCTATTGCCATATTTTGTTAAAGCTATTTAGCCCAAATGTTAAACAATGCAAAAGTGAATATCATCGCAAATTTTATAGTGTTAAAATTAATCATGAGCTTATTCAATCATTAACTTAAGAATTAGGATTCTTCAAAAAATTCAAATTGCAAAGCCGTGAGACTTTTCCGGGTATTTCTAGTAATTATAATAACTATCTATAACCAGTGAAAATTAGGAATTTCTGTAGAATCTTAAAATTTTCAGTTAATAATTGTATAAGTTAAGGACAATAGAATAATCGTAGAAACATCGTTAAATATTTGATCTTACCTTGAACAAAATATTGCAATGACAATAATAAATATGAATGCTAGTCGTTATTTTAAGAAGTGGGTACAAATAAAAAGATTTGAAATCGACAACTTTTTCCATTTTACTGTAAAAAGACGTTAATCTATTCTATTTACCCTACTTTCTTTTATTTTTTTCTCTGGAACCTAGTTGCGTGTTTGATATGTATTTTATCTTCTCATGCGATAAAAACAGAATAGTCCATTATTTATAACTTTTTTTTATAATTATATCGCCCCAAGCAAGGCATTTTACTGCCACTGTTGTGCAGGGGGTTACATAGGAGGAAAGTTATGAGAAAGAGTGACAGGTTATAAGGGGTGTCAGGTAGTGGGTAAGAGAAGGACGAGAATACTGATGAGAGTGGAGTGTATGGATAAAGAAGCATGAGAGAGAGGATGCAAATCAGTGAGATAGGAGATGACTATTGACTTTACATTTAAATTCTTGGAGACTGTAGCTGTAGAAAAACAGAAGGGATTTTCACAGGCGAGAAGTGTGAGAAAAGAAGCTGATAGAAGGAAACTTTAAATACTCCTATCTTTATTTTTAATTTTATTTTTTTTACTGAAACAAAATAGAGTCATTGAAAAGTCGTTTGTCTTTCCACTCTTTAGTCCATTATTTATGAAGCATTAGCAGGACGTAACGGTCGTGCGAACCGACGAAGTAAGGCATTAGGACGATAATAATAATAATAATAATAATAATAATAATAATAAATTTTAGCCAAGCTGTTCAATAGTTCTTCTTTGGATTTGATGAAAAACAGTGTCAAGATGTTTTTTAGTAAGTTTCTTGGAATAATTTCATTAAAAATATTTAGTGATGTTAAAAAGAAATCGAAGAAACCTTTGCTGGAGCTGTTCACCAATGCTGAAGTCATTTACATATATATTAAACAAAGTTTTTTTATCTTTTCTAGAAGAAATTGTTGTAGATGATGAATTATCTATTTTTCATCATGTTAATCCTCTACACGTTTCTGTTCAATAATGCGATTTTTTATATCGTCCCGTGAACGACTCTAAAATTTGTATGTATGAGTTTCCGTCTAGCGTAGCGTTCATCAGCGAGAATTTTATGATTTACGTAATGGGTTCAAGCAAGATACAGGAAAATTTCGTTGGAAACAAAGAAAAAATTACTGGATTGTTATGCGAATGCTGAACAATTTACTCAAATATGAAGCAGAGGTTCGAAGCAACAGAAATGTTGTTCTACAGAAGGATGCTGAGGATATCATGGACCGAACATGTGAACAACGACGAAGTTTTGGAGAGAATGGAAACGAAAAGAAAACTTATACTTAACATCACGAAGTAATAGCTGAAGTTTTTAGGACACGCAATGAGGAAGAAGGGCTTAGAGAATCTGATACTCACAGGACGGACGGAGAGAGACAGAGGAAAATAGCGCGTGACATACTTGGAGTCTTTCTAGCAGAACACAACAATATGCATCACTTACATAGATAATATTTCAAAGGTTTTATCGTAGGTGCCGCCAAAATTTTTGTGAAAAAGAGCATAGCATGAAGAAAAAAAACTCAAATTTGATAAAAAAAAAATTATCGTCAAAATGTTTACGTTAATCTTAGGAGAAAAGACTAAAGTATTTTCCCATTATTTTATTAACTTTTTGAACCTTTTTTAACACGTTCAAAATTTTGGTTAAAAAGTTTGTTTTTCTGCATTAGAGTCAGTCAGTTAAAGTGCCATACGTGATACCCGCTTGGGCGATCATGTCTCGAAAAAGACATGACTGACTTGGCAGAAGATTATCCCGCAGTAGGTTGTCATTGCTTTCTGCGGTAACTGGTTGCCGACCAAGGCTATAGAACCCAATCTGTCCTACTATTTAACCCATAACTGGAAGGAAGAGACGGATTAATAACTTTCCCAGGGGTATTTGCGCGTAAGTGAATACTACAGATTCAACTGTAATTCGAACTCGGTTCCCCGCTTTCTCGTTCCGAGCCGATATCCACTGTACCACAACGCACATGTTGGGCCAAAGCTTAGTATAGGAAATATAGTGTCGTTATGCGGTAAAAAAGCACATTGTTTGGAAAATTCTGGAAAAATCAAATAATTGTCGGATATTTTATGAAATTTTTAGAATTTATTCACGAGTAAATGAAATGATTTTTAACATACTTATTTCTAGAAATTCTTGGTAAAAATATTTTTTTTACATCTGTTAATCCCCACATATTTAATTTTATGAAATTTCGAGAAATTACAATTGCAGGATCATTCTATTTATAATAGGAGTCCTTGGAGATACTAAACCATCAATTAGTTTTTGTCAAACAAACACCGTTTACCCAAAATCTACCCTGAATCGTAAAATAAAAAAGCAAAAAAATAAACTATTATTGAGAAAAAGCTTTAAGTTGCTTTTATAAATAAATATTTTAAAAACAATAATGTCTTAAAGAAAAATAATCGATTAATAATTAATTTTTATAAGAATTGTTTTCATGTTTTAAATTTTAATTAGAATATGTTATTAATGTTAAAATATTTTAAAATTTATATTGATTTCAGCGTTTTTAATGATATTATTATTAAGTGAAAACTATATTTACTCTTCATAAATGGAAAAGCTTAATACAAATCATCAAGCATCAATATATCTAAAATAAGTTTTATTTTCTATTAGTGTATAAAGGTGTTTTTTTAAGTATGGATGAGCATTGACGATATTATCAGAAAATAAGAGCGATGACAATAGTAAATTTAAAGCCAAAATTTAAACAAAAAAAGGCGCTCGCGTCATTTTTTTTCATTTAGGTTTTATAAATAAAGTCCCCGTAAAACAACATTAGATCTGGCATGTCAAACAGGTCAGTACGTCTTCTTCTTCTTCTTCTTCTATGTGCCCTGTCCCTTCAGGACGTAGGCGATCATGGATCTCCACGTCTCCCTGTCCCTTGTGGCTCTTAGTATGTTTGCTCCTGTTGCTCCTGGCAACCCCCGTTCCGTCATCCACCTGATCAGACTCTGCAGATATGTTATCCGCTGCCTTCCTCTGTCTCTCCTTCCTTCTATCTGACCAGTCAGTATCAGGTTCTCCAGGCTCTCCTTCCTCATTGCATGTCCCAGGAACTTCAGTTGTCTCTTCCTGATGCTCAGCATCAATTTCCTTTTTGTTGCCATTCTTTCTAACACTTCGTCGTTGCTTGTATGCTCAGTCCACGATATCCGTAGCATCCTTCTGTAGAACCACATTTCGGCCGCTTCCAGTTTTTTCCTCATTTTCGATAATATTGTCCAGCATTCACAGCCGTACTGAAGAACTGACATCACGTAGCAGTCTAGCACTCTTTTCTTCGTTTCTATTGAGATCTTCCTGTGTGTTAGTATTTTGCTCATCTTCTGGAACGCGTCCTTTGCCATGCCAATTCGCCTTCGGATCTCCGTGTCGCACTTTCCATCTCCTGTTAGAACACTTCCTAGGTACTTAAATTCTTGTACTTGTTTGATTCTGTTATCCCCCACCTGTATTTGGCATTTTGGGTTGTATCTTTTGCTGATGACCATGCACTCAGCAGTACGTCTACTGTCGGTTAAAAATGCATTTCTGCGAGATTTTAAACTTCAACAAAATAATATTTGTTTCATTTCATTCATTTTACTTTAAATCAGCTAATGTCCTTCAAATAAAATTTCAGAAAAGTATATTTTATTTTTGGAAGATTGTTTAATAAAGATAATTAGATTACGATGAAAGACGGGTAAAAAGGGTTGCTAATTAGCTATTTTACCATAAAAAGAAAAAGAAATTATTTCCTGTCAATTTAAATAAGTTTCTGAAGTACAGAAAAGTATTTTGCTTATTGAAAATGTTAAATTTAATCTATGAGCTTGAAATTAAAAAAACTAAAATAAAAGCTTCAAGAAAGATTTTTCATTTTTAAAAGATTCATTTTAAACCTTATGTCTCGCGTTTTCTGTGTATATCTCTACTTCATAGTACTGATATCTATACCGACTGTTAAGAAAAATCCATGTTTTTTCTTATATCGGATATATAATTTCTCTTACTTAAAAAAATAAAGATAAAAGGAAAACAAATATATTTATTGCAAGACAGAAAAACGAGCAAAATATCTCTAGAAAAAAAATTAAAGAATGCTGGAAGTTACAAAAATGGCGATATCTAAGTTTTGCTTATTGCTATTTTTCTATCATTGTTTTTGCCCATTTCTTTTTTTTTTCAATTTTGCTAACGACAAGATAAAGTACGAATGAAGACGTCTGAAAAAAAAATCTATTAAACTTGTAATCTCGAAGCTCTCAGTAGAATGGGAATATTTTGTGAGATCAGTCAGTTAAGTGCCATACGTAAAACACGCTTGGGCGATCATGTCTCGAAAGTGACATGACTGACTGGGCAGAAAATTTTCCCCGCAGTAGGTTGCTATTTGCTTTCTGTGGTAGACTGGTTGCCAGCCAAGGCTATAGAATCCAGTCTGCCCTGTTATTTAACCCATAACTGGAAGGAATAGACGGATTAATACCTTTCCCAAGGGTATTTGTGCGTAAGTGAATGCAATTAATTCAGCTGGAATTTGAACTCGGCTCCCGGAGTTCTCGTTCCGAGCCGATATCTACTGTACCACAACGCACATCCTTTTGTGAGATACTCAGAGTAAATTATTTAAACCACTAAACTACTGATAGTGCAACAAATAATTATACCATATGTCTTTTACATGCGAACAACTGAACAGGGTTACATAATAATAGTAAAAGTGAGAAATGTTTGATCTGGCTGACTGAGAAAATTGCATTCATGTCTCTGCCAAAATCATATCAACAAAGTGAATGAAAACCGAAATTTGAATTCATTTCGCCGACTTTTTTCCCCCCTAGGTATTAATTATTATTAAACAAACTCTGTTCTTTTAGAAGAATATGTACATATTTATATGTCTACCATTCGTCGACGCTTTGAATGGCTGATACACCTGGTCTGGTGTTTTTCTTATGTATTTAAAAATGTTCAATAAAACACGAAGAAGAATATGCAACGTTATTCGTCCTGACCTGCCCCCTCGGTTTTAGTCATGTTCTCACTGCTTGTTTCTTTTCTATAAATATTCTTATGGCAATTTTCCTGTTGAACTTTTCTCTATGATACCTATACATTATGACATCTGATTCTATTTCTGAAATTAGGCTAGCCTCCCAGAGAGTAAAATACTACGCCTCCTTGGCCTTACACTCTCGGCGGACCTCAAATGGAATGACTATATCGAATCCATTACCAAATCTCTTGCTATGAAAGTCGGCTCCCTGTGCAGGGCCCGGAAATTTTTCCCACCTGAATCTATTCTGCACATATACAAATCTACCATCCGCCCGTGTATTGAATATTGCTGCCATATCTGGTCGGGTGCCCCTGCTGCTCTCCTTGGGCTTCTTGACAAAATACAAAGGAGGATCTGTAACGTGATTGATACTGACTTGGCAGAACGGCTGCAGCCGCTCTCTCACCGGCGTGATGTGGCTTCCCTGTGCCTCTTCTACAAGTACTTTCATGGCTTCTGCTCCGATGAGCTTAGATCACTGGTGCCGCCTAAGCACGAATTTACACGAGATACTAGATTAGCAACTAGGTCCCACCCTTTTACAGTTAAACAAATAAGATGTAACCGTAAATTCTACTCCAACAGCTTCTTCTCTCGCGCTTCCCGCCTGTGGAACTCCCTTCCACAAGTCTGCTTTCCCGACAGTTACAATCTCCAGGTATTTAAATGTAGGGTCAATAGACACCTCCTATCACACTAACTCCCAACTATTCTCAGAACACTCTCATCTACCCAACCCTCATTCTTAGTATCCTTACCCGCCTATCACCCAGCCTCTGACATTTCCTATATTTAATCAGTCTTTCTCCACTCTACATAGCCCCCTGCGCAGTAGTGGCATTGACATGCCTTCCTCGGGGTGAAACGCTTATAAAAAAAAATATTGTACCTAATTACATTATTTACATTGTTTGGGCTGTTATCTTCATCTTTACTGTCACATTCAAGACGTTTAGGTCATTGCACGCTCCGATATTTGTTAGAATTTCGAGCGAAACCCTTTATTTAGTTCAAGGAGAAAGATTGTTCTAATGTCATGTGACATGTCATTGGATATCTCAGTTTTAGTTATTTCCACTTGATGACTCCACGAGTTTTTGTTCTCTCTGCTGATGTCAGGGATTGAACTCTCAACTTTTAGGACAAGTCACTTTTAAAATCAATCAACGACCGCTTTTATCCACTCGGCCATATGTCCTACAAAATTCCGCAGAATATCATTAGAAGAAGGCCGGTCCTTACAACGTCGTGAATGTAGCAATAATTATGAGGAAAACAGTTTGAAAAAAAGGAAATAGTGTAAATAGACTTAATGAAATTAAACGAAGTCCTAGATTGGATGTGCGTTGTGGTGCAGTGGATATCGACTCGGAACGACAAATCCGGGAGCAGGGTTCGAATTCCAGTTGAATTCGTTGCATTCACTTACGCACAAATACCCTTGGGAAAGGTATTAATTCGTCTCTTCCCTCCAGTTATGGGTTAAATTATATGACAGATTGGGTTCTGTAGCCTTGACTGGCAACCAGCCTACCGCAGAAAGCAATGGCAACCTACTGCGGGATAATCTTCTGCCTAGTCGTCTCTTTCGAGACATGGTCTCCCATAGCGTGTATCACCTATGGCCCTTAACTGATTGACTGACTAGATTGGCCGTAAGGTCTCATTATTTCACAGTTGAAATGTCTAGATATAATCGTAAGTTCTATGCTAACAGTTTCTTCTATAACACTTCACGCTTGTTGAACTCACTTTCGGCTTTTTGCTTTCCAGTCAACTTTGATCTTCAGAAATTTAAATGCAATGTCAATCGATGTCTTCTTAATTCCTCATCCTTTTTATCTTTCTCCTTTTCATATTCTCACTCACTCAGTAATCCCTTGAATCTCAGTTGCTTCATAAAGAAAAATGCAGTTTTCTCTGCATCTAAGTTATTGCTTTAACATTTGTCTGCATGTTAAAACTAGATTTATTCATTCCTTTCTTTATTTTAAATATTTTCAGACTGTTTTAGTTTGTGTAATCTCAGTCACCTCCCTGCAAGAATGGTAAAGTTTATCACCCCTGACCAAGAATATTAATTGTAAATAATAGCCTGATACACTCGGACAAATATGTTGAAGAAACTCGTTCATTTAACTAAATTAAATGGCACATGTACCTAGAAACAGAAATAATAATATACTCAAGATGAAAGTGCGATGTCGAGATCCAAAGACCCATTGGACGCATTTCAAAAGCTAACCAGTGTACTGAGAGACAGGAAAATCTCATTGGAAACAAAGAAGAGAGTGCTGGATTGCTATGTGATGTCTGTTTTTCTGTATGGCATTGAATGTTGGACGAGCTTTTCAAGGATAAAAAAGAGACTTGAGGCAGCAGAAATGTGGTTTTACAGAAGGATACTGAGGGTACCATGGACTGAGCAGGTGACTAACGACGAGGTGTTGGAGAGGAGAGATACGAAGAAAAAACTCATAATTAACATAAAGAATTTTCTGGAACATGCAATGAGGAAAGAAGGCCTAGATAATGTAATACTCACGGGAGACGGATACAGGAAAAGAGAGATAGGGAAAGCAGCGCAAGACTTACTTGATAGGTTTGAGCAAATGGATGACAGAGTGGGATTTGGAAGAGATACCAAGAGGGAAAATTTTGAGAGCGGCAGGAGACAGAGACAAGTGGAAGTCCATGATCACCTACGTCCTGAAGAGACAAGGCACTTGAAGAAGTTATATTTCCACTCTATACTGAATAAGAAGTGAGATACGAAATCCTCATCAATATTATATGAGGACTGATAAAATCTCGGGACTAGTGTTATAAAAATAAAATTACAATACATATTAATTCGACATTTAATCTCCTTTGAAAAAGTCCCTTTTTAAAGCAACACATCTTATCCAGCGTCGTTTTTAATTGAACGAAGCATTACTGGAACTCCCAATTGTGGGATAATGAACAGCTGCCTCATCGTATTCACGAAAAATTCATAGACGTCTTAAAGTTTTGTTCTTTTCAAGTGGGACTTTGATTTTTGAAGAGGCGAGATTTGGGAAACATGGTGTTAGTCCGACCCAAGAAACGTTATAATTGGCCATGGTCACTGATGGTACCTCTCCTGTGTAATGAGACGACCACACTTTCTTTCTAAGCATCGCTATAAATAACGAAGATGATCGACTTCGTTATAACATAGTGTATATTTGCGACAATAGGTCAGTCTGTGCAGCGCGTCCTTACTCTGCGTGTTTTAACTCAGTTAAATCCTTCTCTTTCTTCCAGATATGGGTTAAAGAACAGGACAGCTTGGGTTCTATAGCTTTGGCTGGCAACCAATTTACCGCAGAAAATAATGAAAACTTACTGCATGAAAATCTTCTGCCCATTCAGTCATGTCTCTTTCGAGACATGATCGCTCAAGCGTGTATCACTTAACTGACTGACTGACTGACTGACTGACTGACTATAGCAGTGGGCCCGATATTTTCGATCCGACCCTATAAAGAATGATAATATTTAGGGGATATGTGAAAACTGTTTTTCTGAAAAACTTAAATAAAGAAAATTAACAGTTTCAGCCGACAGTAGCACTGACTGATCGGTCAATAAATGTTGAACGTTTTCTGAATGGAACCGGTTAGTCTCACCATTAACATTTGTAATGGCATTAGTTTGTTTATGTTATTTTAAAAATCTCCCGTCTGATTTTGTTGATATATTCTTAAAGAATAGAAGCAATCAGTAGCTCCCACAGATTTCTTTTTATTTATTATCTGTGGATTTCAATGACTTGTTGGGAAAAAAGTTTGCTGTTGCCTTCTCCACGCCATTTGAATTCAGGCGAGAAGCCTCATCTATTCTCGACGCGAGTGTAAACTGGATCCCAAAATAAGAGAATAGGCTGTATCAACTTAGGTTAGAAATAAATATCTATATATCAGACAGTCAGTTAAGTGCCATACGTGATACACGCTTGGGCGTTCTGTCCAGTCGGTCATGTCTCGAAAGAGACATGACTGACTGGAAAGAAGATTATCCAGCAGTAGATTGTCATTGCTTTCTGCGGTAGACTGGTTGCCAGCCAAGGCTACAGAACCCAGCCTGCCCTGTTGCTTAATCCATAACTGGAAGAAAGAGACGGGTTAATATCTTTCCCAAGGATATTTGCGCAAAAGTGAATGCAAAGAATTCAACTGGAATTCGAACTCGGCTCCCCGATTTCTCGTTCCGAGCCGATATCCTCTGCATACCCATACCACAACACACATCCACAACGCACATATATATATAGCTCTTCCAAAAATTAATATCTGCAAAATGTAGATTCAGTCAGTTAAGTGCCATACGTGATACACACTTTGGGCAATCATGTCTCGAAAGAGACATGACTGACAAGGCAGAAGATTATCCCGCACTAGGTTGTCATTGCTTTCTGCGGTAGCCTGGTTGCCGACCAAGGCTATAGAACCCAATCTGTCCTGTTATTTAACCCATAGCTGGAGGGAAGAGATGGATTAATATCTTTCCCAAGGGTATTTGTGCGTAAGTGAATGCAATGAATTCAACTGGAATTCGAACTCGGTTCCCCGATTTCTAGTTCCGAGTCGATATCCACTGCACACAACGCACATCCAAAATGTAGATTAATAGGACATAAACTAAATTTTGGTGGGAACTCACTCGTGAGGTTACGTTACACTACTCTTCCAAGTGAGGAATGTCATTTTACATTAAAATCTAAGAATTCATTACTTTCTTACTGAGTATCGAGCTCCGATATCTTATGCTGATGAATTATAGCGAATCATTTCTTTCACGATATGGTCACAATAACATCAACTTTCTTGTATTTTTGACTTTTTTACAGACAATCACTTAATTATTCCTAATATTACTGTCCAATCCCATCATATAAGCATCACGTTTTTTCTTCTGTGATTAAATCCTCACCTATTAATTCGTTTCTCAATTTCCTCTTTACGTTATTATTATTATTATTATTATTATTATTATGATTATTATTATTATTATCTTTATCTGCGTTATATATTAATAATGATTCTTTTTTGCGATGTAATGTCTGGAACAAAGAGAAAAAAGACTGGAGATCTTTAATTAATTATTGACTTTGTTAAATGAGTAAATTAATGATTTCCGTTTTAAAGTTTTCGTTGGAATCATTAACTCATTCTCTCTTTCGTTGTTGTACCAGTCTTTAATACTTTCCAGATATTTTTGATGCGACTAGAAATGTTTGAAGATAGCTTCGTGTTAAAAAAAAAAAAGAACACAATGGATACGAAAAGATTCAGAGTTTCAAATCTGAATAACAAAGCGTGTTCTTTTTTTAGGTTTTTACAACGATGTGTAGACTCCCCAGCAGATCATATGGATGCGACCTTTGCACGGTTTCTGTCGAAAGTAGGTTTTACAGCGTGGGATTATTTTGTGACATTTTCTCTGACCTCGTACATAATTTTGCGCAGAAATGAATTTACAAAGAATAGGTGTTTTTCGATTCTAATGCTTTCTGTGTTATTTTATTTTGTTTCCATTTTTTAGTGAGTTTGATATCGACTGTGTGGCATCGACTCCTTTGTAATACCTTGAAGAATATCCTTAAACCAACAAAAAAGAAAAAAAACAATAACATAAAATAAAACCAAAAAAGAAACTGACACTGAAAGAGAAAAACACTTTGTAAATACACTTCTGTGTGAAATTACGCACGAGGTCATAGAATATATATAACACTTACAACGATAAACAAATTTTTAAGTAGTTATTCAATAATTCTTTCAGGTTATTATTCTAGTTTTGTTATGTAAACTTAGAACAGTTCAAAACCAAATGGAGGGACAATATAGAGAAAATTGTGTTGTACTAAGCCTGTGACATTATAAATGAGACCTTTACGTACAGACAGATGACGTGTGATCTTATCCCGGTCTTAAGTATTTACATGTTTTATAACCAGCGATAAATCAGTGAGGTATGGTCTTCGAAACGGTTAACTCATTGCTTGAGAAGAATTGGTGCATTCACACATTTTACAGCAATATTTGTGCTTAATTGAAAATTTCGAACGCAACTGGAATTGGTACTCGGCACTGCGATTAACAATTTCGAGGTATTATCAATTACACTACCTGCACATCCCAAATTAAAGCACTCTAGATATTGAATATGCGTAAAAGTAGTCATTTAAGTTCCATACGTGATACATGCTCAGGCGAAAGAGACATGACTGACTAGGCAGAAAATTTTCAGTATGTTGCAATTGCTTTTTGCGTTAGACTAGTTGTCAACCAACTCTATAGAACCCAATCTGTTCTGTTATTTAACCCACAGCTTAGAAGAAGTGAATGTTTACAAACTTCCCCAAGAGTATTTGCGCGTAAGTGAATGTAACGAGTTCAACTGGAATTCGAACTCGGCTCTTCTTTTTCTCGTTTCGAGCCGATAGCCATCGCACCACAACGCACATATAGTTCTGTTTGTAATGCAAAGACATAGGTTGGTACTAGCGAAGAGAATCGAACCCTGTAATATTATGTGAGACTAGTTTGCAAACAAATGTTCTTCGAATTGTCCGTTCAAAATCACTATTTTTTGTCTTCCACATAAGAGTCTCTTTATTTGACTCTGAACGTAAATTCACAAAGCCTCATCAAATGATAAAACGCAGAAAGAAAATTGCTACTTGATCGCTAATTTTTTCCTCCTCTGAGCGCTGAAAGAATCGATATGTCAAAAAGTTTCTCTAACAAATCGACTTTAAATAAAGCCGAAACATTTGGGATCTTTCCCAGTCGCGCCAATATGTTACCGTTCTTATCTAGGGATATATCATTCTTCTATTCACATTCCTTTCTTTTTTCCGTCAGTTATTTATTTATTTTTTTGCCTTTTTTTTTATTGCTGCCATCTGTGATATTTCACTTGCCTGACCAATGTCATATTTATGTTGCCCTCAAACCAATAACTATACTTCCGCCCTATCTGTACTTTGGCAACATGTCAAATGCGTAGATTTTTTTTTCTCGTTGGGAACGCTTTGCAAGCACTTGTATGTTTCTTATCCTTTGATTTTTTCGAACTTTCGGATCTTGAATAAAAGAGGTATTTGGAATAAGCAGAATGGTGGATGATTTTAATCTTATAAGCGAGGGTTAGGGTTAGAAGAAGTGGGGGTGGAAAATCTGAGGATTGGGTAGGATTATTTTAGATGCTAGTCTATTTGAATGAAGAAATGGTATTTAAATATGCAGTAAATTATTAGAAGAGAATTTTCTTCTATATAAATTCATTCCCCACAAAAGGTGATTTTTAATATCATGGTTCACCCAGGACAAGGCGCGGGGGCCACTCGGGGTAGATGGGTGTTACTAATGTCTTTCGGGTGTCATTATTTGCTTTATGGCATCAAGTTACCGAAGTTAAGCAATTTTAAACCTGGTTACAATCTAGATGGGTGACCACTCTGGAATATCAGAAGATGTAAGCTTGGATGTGCAAATGGTGTAATAAATAACAGCGAAGATCCTTTACTTTCCTTCATTTTTTTCGTAGTTTTACTGAATGATGCTCTATTTCATTAAAGTTGTAATTCAAAATCTTTTCGCTTTTAAACTTCTTCTTTTCCGGTTTGCAAATCTGAAGCAAAAAAAAAAATACTCTTCGTAGAAATATAGACCCACCAGGAGTATAGCCCGGCGTTGATTGGGTGTAATGAAAGATTTGAAACTAATCCATGTTTCTGGAGCTCAGACTCTTTGGACGTTGGCACGAAAAACTAAAAAGCAATAGTTGTTTCCAGTTAAAGCGAAACCGTAGACTGAAAGAAAAATGAATGGATGTAAGTCAAATTTTGATTTCCTGGTATCGATATCAAATAAGTTTTTTTCGTCGTAAACTGAATTTTGAAGACTAAATAAGTCCTCTGAGTAAATGGTATAATCGCTACACTTATACCTACTTAGAGCCAAATCCGAAGCATAAACTAAAATAAAAGGGCTGAAAAAAATACAGACATAGAGGCAGATAAACAGACACACACACAAAAATCTTGTCTTATATATATATATATATATATATATATATATATATATATATATATATATATATTATCGATTTTCTGCACTATTGTAAGAATTGCAACCTTGAAACTTCTGAATATCGTTTCTTATGTCTTTGTCTATGAGTGTATCAAATTTGATTATAATCGGAACACTCCTTCTAATAACCCGATTTTTTCGATTATCGATTTTCGATATTTATCGGGAGTACCTCGACACAAAACCTAGCTAAGAACACTCGCAGACGCCTACAGTACAACTGTGTAAATTTTCAATTAAATCGATTCAGCCGTTTCGGAGTCTATAGGTAACGGACACACATACACACACAGACACACCCACGCAGAGACAAAGTTCCATTTATAAATAAGTTTAGATCATTGCTTTTAATTAACTGTTTGTAAAGTTGAATCATCTCTCGATCCAAAACACCATTGTTAAATAAAAAATGTTAATGGTAATTATAATATTAAGTTTTTTATAAAGAAACATTCGGTCTTCATTGATTGAGCAGCCACTTTTATTAGTAAGACCTCTATTGAAACAATTTTTTCAGGAAAATAGGATTTTCAAGAGCAGCTATCGCAAGAGTGAAGAAGATCAATGGTAATAAAGAGAAGAATGTTACGGGAAAGAGATATATCGTCTATACATGTGTAGATGTCGACTTCATAGTCAGTACGATCTCTGAATTGTTTGCATGAATTCAAATCCCTCCAGAAAAAAAAATCGGGGAGCCGAGTTCGAATCCCAGTTGAATTCCTTGCATTCACTTACGCACAAATACCGTTGGAAAAGGTATTAATCCGTCTTTTCATTTTTTATGGGTTAAATAACAGAACAAATTTGGTTCTATAGCCTTGGCTAGCAACCAATCTACTGCAGAAAGTAATGGCAACCTACTACGGGATAATCTTCTGCCCAGTCAGTCATGTATCTTCCGAGACATGATCGCCAAAGCGTGTATCACCTATGGCCTTTAACTGACTGATACTGCAACACCCGATTTTTCGTTTACCTAAATGATCAGAGGATGTGCGTTGTGGTACAGTGGATAGCGGCTCGGAACGCGAAATCGGGAAGCCGAGTTCAAATTCCAGTTGAATCCATTATATTCACTTACGCGCAAATACCATCGGGAAAGGTATTAATCCGTCTCTTCCCTCCAGTTATGGGTTGAATAACAGGACAGATTGGGTTCTATAGCCTTGGTTGGCCACCAGTCTACTGCAGAAAGCAATGGCAACCTACTGCGGGATAATCTTCTGCCCAGTCAGTCATGTCGCTTTCGAGACAATGACACCCCAAGTGTGTATTACGTATGGCACTTAACTGACTGAAATGGTCAGATTTTTCTGTTAATTCAACCTAAAATATTAATTTACCCCATAATAAAAAGAATTTATATTTACGAAAATTCACATTAAATATTTCCAAAACCAATGTGGGTGATTCGGAAGTGCTATTTCTATTTAATATGTGCTTACCCCGATAAACATACCAAAAACAGATGTAAGTTTTTTTTAATCCTAAAACAAATCTTTATAAGTACCTCGATTATCATCTGCACATATGAATGACTCACTGATTTTTTGGTAATTTTTATTCTGTTGTTTGAAGTTGTTGCGAGGCAAGTTAAACAACTGATTTAAAATTTATAATTTCTTGGGATGAATTAATATTTGCGATGAGTAACTTTACATTATTTGAAGGATATTAAAAAAAAGATCCAACTAATGTGAACAAAATTTGGCAGTTAAAAATTATGTCAAATAAAAATCCAGTTTGTCTATATTTCTGTGATGAAATTTTTTGTGTCCATAAAGTTCGTGTACATTTCAAAATATTTATAATTTTATTTGTATTTGCGATAGAAATAATTTGTAAAAAGGATTAGAAAGAAGTAAATCTATATTTTTTAAGGGTTTATTGAAATTTTATTTAAGTTTCCACATGTCCTCCATATTTATCAATATAAAGGGTAATACGATTTTGAAGTTCACGGAAAACACTTGCCAACTGATTTATAGTATTGCCTGAAATCACATTAGTTATTTTAGCTTTCAAATCTTCTAATGAACTAGGTTTAGCTGCATACTCAATTGTTTTCACATGTCTCCATAAATACATCTAATGAAGTCAAATCTGGCGAACATGGAGGCCAATAAATTCGTCCAGCCCTTTCCGACTGATTTGTTAGTAAATACCTGATGTAGAAAATGTCTAACAAGTAGAGCAAAGTGACAAGGAGCTTCATCTTGTTGAAACACCGTATTATTATCAATTAAAACAATGTATCATTAAATTAAAACTATAAATTTGTTAAAGTGCACAGGAACTTTATGAACGCCCTGTATTTGCATAATTTACATTGTTCAGACCCCCGTCTTCATGTTCATGATCATATTCAAAACGTTTTGGCTGTTGTACGTTCTAACGTTCATCAGGTAAGTGGAACTTTGAAACAAACACCTTATTTATCCTCAAGGATAAGGATAAAAGCGTTGGTTCGATCCAGTGATTTGAGCGAAAGAGTTGTAAGTTCAATAACTAACGGCATTAGTTGAAAACAAAAACTTAGAAAGTTGAGTTAAATAGAGATGACTAAAACATGCGGAAATTGCCATGAGTCATGGAATGAAACAATCTACTCCAGTAATCGAAATAAAGGGTTTGGTTCCAAATTCCAGTCATCTGAAGAAGGCCGAAGTGTATAACGGTTGAAACGTAGTAATGTAAATAAAAAAACTGGTTTGAAAATATTACATCAACCTCATATGGAAACAATAAAATTTTCATTCATCATTTCTTTTAGTAGACGTACTAATTAACATCTTAATTGCCTGGATTAAATATGATAGTAATAACATAAGAAAGCAATTATACGAGGGACATTTTCTTTATCAGCACCGGTATAAAACAACGCCACCGAGTCGCATTGGAAATGTCAATACTTTCAAATTGAACATAGCGACCAAGACGTTTTACTACTCCTTCGGCATTTCCCAGACATTTCTCCATCTCGAATCAATTATGGATATTTTAAAAGGATTTTTCTATGTTGAATATATACATCCATTATATATATATATATATATATATATATATATATATATATATATATATATCCTCTTTATTATAATAAAGAGTAACATTATATATATATATATATATATATATATATATATATATATATATATATAAATTGATTGTAAGAAAGTTATGGAACACGTAGGTTTTAAACCCACGGTCCATGCATTTACTTTTATAAACAGTGCTCGATACAACGTAGACCTTTATATTGTAATGGTTGTTACAATGTTTTATAAAAGCATAGTATCACTACACAAAAATCTTCGCGTTTCAATACTACGTTTGCTCCTCATCTGGTGATAAGTTAACTTATCACCAGATGAGGAGTAAACGTAGTTAAAAATTTACACACTTGTACTATAAGCGTCTGCGAGTGTTCTTAGCTAGGTTTTGTGTCGAGGTACTCCCGATAAATATCGAAAATCGATAATCGAAAAAATCGCCTTATAGAAGTAGTGGTCTGATTTTAATCAAATTTGATACACTCATAGACAAAGACATAAGAAACGATATTCAGAAGTTTCAAGGCTGCAGTTCTTACAATAGTTCAGAAAATCGATAATATATATATATAAAAGGCAACGACGAATAAAACTTATTTGATATCGATACCAGGAAATCAAAATTTGACTTACATCCATGACTTACATCCATTCATTTTTCTTTCAGTCTACAGTTTTGCTTTAACTGGAAACAACTATTGCTTTTTAGTCTTTCATGCCAACGTCCAAAGAGTCTGAGCTCCAGGACCATGGATTACTTTTAAAGCTTCCATTACTAATACTAGAATTCGTTTTAATCATTTTGAATATTTTTATTTTCATATATACAACCAAGATGTATATACAATATTTACAGTCTCTCGCAGTAGTAGGTGTTACTCCACAAAGTTCATGATAATGACAACCCCTCGTCCGAAACGCATATTGTCTTTTATACATCCGGTTGACCGGATGTGACGTGGTACGAGCCACGAAACAACATAAATAATAATAATAATAATAATAATAATAATAATAATAATAATAATAATAAGTGTTTTATAGGACAAGAGATCGAGCAGTTTGAACATTTGAGGGATTGATATGTTTATTATTGATTTTTTTATGTGTTATGTCTTGAAGGCTGTCACAATGCGTTGAATGAAGTAAAGGAAGGTCGGGAGGTGTTTGTATGACCTGTTTGATATTTCGAGACTATAATCTCATCATCAGAATGACCGTGCTTTTCGCTGCCCATCTATGAATGGCTGGCTTTATCCACTGCTGCTGTACGTGTGTGCGTGTGTGTATGTGTGCGTGTGTGTGTGTGCGAGTGTGTATCTGTGTGTGTTCTAGTTGGTTTTTTAGGGTCTAATGGTGTGTGTGTAAGTCAGCGTGTGTGTGTGTGTGTGAGTGAGTGTGTATGTGTGTGTATTCAAGTTGGGGTTTTTTGTTTAATCAATACGCTTTGTGCGTAGATTCTGAAATTTCACTAGAAACAACAAAAAAGAGTGCTGGATTGCTATGTGATGTCAGTTCTTCAATATGGCAGTGAATGCTGGACAATATCATCGAAAATGAGGACAAAACTGGAATCAGTGGTTCTACAGAAGGATACTGCGGATATAGTGGACTGAGCATGCAAGCAACGATGAGGTAGTGGAAAGAATGGCAACAAAAAGGAAATTAATGCTGAGCATCAGGAAGAGACGAAGTTCCTGGGACATGCAATAAGGAAGCAGAGCTTGAAAAACCTGATACTGACAGGCCAGATAGAATGAAAAAGAGACAGAGGAAGGCAGCGGATAACATATTTTCAGGGCCTAATCAGGTGGATGAGAGAACGGGGGTTGCGAGATGTAACAGGAGCAAACATACTAAGAGCTACAAGGGATAGGGAGACGTGGAGAACCATGATCGCCTATGTCCTGAAACACATAGAAGAAGAAGATACACAAATCTAATGACATAATATATATTTCCAGTAAAAAACTATTCATATCCGATTGAATTGATATCCTTTAAAAAAATATCGCTAAAATGAGGGAAGGTTTTCTTACAGAGATTATAGCATGAACTTTACTATGAACAATTCATTTTATTTCTTGAAAGGAAATATCCAGAAACGAACGATAATGATTTTTCCCCTTTAGACAGAACAGCCAATCTTATTTATCATTGGACCGTTATGAGAGTTATGCCCCTTTTCAAATAAATCATACTCACAGGGACCGTAAAAAATGGCGACTCGTTTCTGTCCGCCAAACATGAAACAGATTTATGCACTATAAATTATTTCATCTTAGAGAAAGCTGACTCTTTCTCGAAAATTGTACAAATTATTTTACAGGAGGCTGACACACTCACAAAAAAAGAATATAATGAATAATCAACAAATCTAACAATATGGCCGCGCTGAAAGCGATAAAGAATTTGCAGAAATATAAAGATTCTGCAGTTGCTTTGATTGCAATTTTTCGTTTTTCTTTTACTTTAATTGTACCCATGACATAAATGCCATTCCTTTTTGTTATATATTTTCACATCACTGATCGATAAGAATAAGACTCGACAGAAGATCAATAGAAATGTGAGAAAGAAATATAAAAGAGAGAAAGCAGTTGTGATCTATGCAAAAGTATATGTCAGCTGTGTTATAAATACTAAAAAAAAATAATTGAAAAACGGGCAAATTGTGATCACATCGATTTTCAACTCACAACTTTAGGATTTCAGGCGTCAATATGATCAATCTAAATCAAGGAAAATCTTTTGGGATTATTTTAGATTCTCTTCGACAATTTCTTTTTATTTGGCTAAGTATTAAGCATAAAAATGGTTTTATTAGCCACTCCCCGAAATGAAAATCTGACAGCTCATCGGTTGTTTAATGTAATGCGTACCCCAGGAGACTGAGATCAAGATTATATGCCTCTAATTAAATGTGAGCTCTGCATCTCCACATAAAAGAATGTAATAATCCTTCTCTTTAAGGGAAAACAGCAAGACAAAACAAACAAAAAAATTCATGTAAATGAATGCATCATCATCATGGATGTAGTGTTGCTATTATTGTCGCTATTTAGGCTTTTGGAACAACGTTTAAAAATTACCCTGGATTTTATATATTGGCGAAATGATGAACAAGAATGAAGAATTAAGAGTAACAATCACAAAAGTGTTTTTGCATTTTGTAAAGCAAGCTAGAATTGGAAGAAGTATGGTTTTGAAGAACAAGGTTTTCAAACCTGAGCTATTAGATTTAGATTTTGCTATTTAAGCTTTTAGAGAGAAAGTTTGATTTTCCCATGACAGATTGAAGGTTGCAGAGACACAGGAAAGTAAGGCATGACCTATTTGGAGAGCTTGTGTGAATAAATGACCGGTAAGGAGTTAAGAGAGACAGTAAAAGACTAAATTTATTTAGTGCTAAATAAGACTGAAAATTGTGGAGAGTCATGGTTGCCAATGAAGGAAAAAGGCACACAGAACTAGAAGAATGGGAAGAAAAATAGTTTGGGTAAAATTAGCTTGAAAATGTAACCAAGTTTGCTGCTTGCAACCCGATGAAGAAACCATGAAAATGATTATTGTTTAATTGATAAACTCTCATTAAAGTTTATTAGTACTCTAGAGGTTGATAAGAGATTAGTTGGAAATAAAAAATAACTATATTGCCGTTTCCATGTTATATATATATATATGTATATATATATATATATATATATATATATATATATATATTATCAGTTTTCTGTACTATTGTAGAACTGCAACCTTGAAACTTCTGAATATCGTTTCTTATGTCTTTGTCTATGAGTGTATCAAATTTGATTAAAATCGGATCACTCCTGCTATAACTCGATTTTTTCGATTATCAGTTTTCGATATTTATAGGTCTATAGGTAACGGACACACATACACACACACAGACACACACACACACACACATATATATATATATATATATATATATATATATATCGTTCAGCTGAGAAATTAGCATTGATAAGTTTGAAGAAATAACTTTGAATTTGTCTGTTTACTTTATAGAACTTGAAAATCTCAATTTAACTCTGATTCAGGTTATAAGACTAACTCCGGCCAAAAAACCTACTTGGGCCGAAAGTTTGATTTGGACCAAACATTCGATTTGAACCGAAATTCTTGTTTAGGCCAAAGATTGAGGTCTTCAAATCACAAACTCAGTGGAACTTTAATTGAGTTCTTCAAATAATTGTGAATCTTCAAAACCTCAGCTTACGGAACCTTCCTTTTTAATTTTGATTCCTTGACATTTTGAGGAAATAAAATAGATTTCTTCAATTCACAAAGTTTTAGAGATATTTTAAACTGAGTTTAAAACAATGTTTTAAAATTCACAAAATATTTGGTGTTAGGTTAAACTCAATATAAACTTCAAATATGTTTTAAATCATAAACTATTTTTATTCATTTTAAAATTTGAATTTTTAGCTGTTCCCTCTTCATCCTGATATAAATCTCAATGCTCAGTGTTCAAGCGCCAGATAATGGGCTGATTTTTAATCTCTGTACCATCCTGATTCCAAAACGTTTAATATGTCTATGTAGAACAAACGTGTCCCGAGTTAGACTTATTTCAGACATATGGACGGACAGACACAATTTGGCGTTAATATATATATATATATATATATATATATATATATAGTGTATCGGGTCGGCAGATAATTTTCTAAACATGTACTGTTAAATATAACAGACAGTTAATGAATATTATGTTTAATCATGACACGTTCTAAACATCGAATTTTAGCATTAATTTCAGGTGTCTGTTATCGTTTCATACCAATGTTTTATGTCAACACAATATAAAATCATCTTTGATAAAGAATGTCATTATGTTAATGTCCCTGTAACCTCTCTGAAGATGCCTCATGTGAATCAAAAGCTTAGAACCAGCATAATAAAAAAATAACCAAATGATGGACAACTTTTGTCTTTATTTTTACCGGTAATTAAAGCCAAAATACGATGATCAAACATAATAGACATTCATTGTCTGTTACATTTAACAATATATATGTTGATAGATAGATAGATAGATAGATAGATAGATAGATATAAACATGTTTGCAAAAATACCTTTGAACAGTAAAACTACTGAGAAAATAACTATCTTGACGCTAAGCATTATCATCACACACACACACACACACACACACAAACACACACATATATATATATATATATATTTGTGTGGGTCTGATATTAGTATTGTTTACTGTTTTAAACAGTATCTTACTATTTTGTATGTTTTTTTAATCATTTCACCACAAACAAAATAACAAAGCCACTAAGATACAACAGTTTTCTGAATGTTAGATAATATGGCAATTACATGCTATTAAGAAGCGAGGATAACAAAAGAACAAGCCTTAAAAAGATAGAACGATTAACATTTCATTTAAATTTTTGAAGTTCGTACTTAACTCGGAAGCCAAAAGCCGAAATAGAGTTCCACAATCGAGTAGTGTGATAGTGGAAACAATTAGCATCGAACCTTCTGTTATATCTAGCCATTTCATTTGTAAAATGACGAAAACTTGCCTCCAATCTAGTACAGAGAAAGTAGTTAGTGTGAGTAATGTAATGTGTGTACTGTTATTTAGGTCTGACACGACTTTTTGTATCACGGCGTGTACTTTATTTCTTGTTTCATTGCTAAATACCTGACTCAACACACATTTGTCGCACCTTCCGCTCGATGTTTACGAGTAGTGTTTCTGCTTAGTAATCTCACGTGAGATACATTTTGTTTTTTTATTGCAGAACTAGCAGTATAGCCCGGCGTTGCTCGGGTGCAATGAAAGCTTTAAAATTAATCCCCGGTCCTGGATCTCAGACTCTTTGGACGTTGGCACGAAAGACTAAAAAGCAATAGTTAAAGCGAAAAAGGTAGACTGAAAGAAAAATGAATGGGCGTAAGTCAAATTTTGATTTCCTGGTATCGATATCAAATAAGTTGTTTTCGTCGTAAACTGAATTTTGAAGGCTAAATAAGTCCTCTGAGTAAACGGTATCATGGTTGAGACTAAGAACTACAATTATACCTACTTAGAGCCAAACCCGAGGCAAAAACTAAAATAAAAGGGCTGAAAAAAATACAGGCATACAGGCAGATAAACAGACACACACACAAACACCTTGCCTTATATATATATATATATATATATATATATATATATATTATCAATTTTCTGTACTATTGTAAGAACTGCAACCTTGAAACTTCTGAATATCGTTTCTTATGTCTTTGTCTATGAGTGTATCAAATCTGATCACTCCTGCTATACCTCGATTTTTTCGATTATCAATTTTCGATATTTATCGGTGGTACCTCGACACAAAACCTAGCTAAGAACACTCGCAGACGCTTACAACTGTGTAAATTTTCAAGAAAATTGGTTCAGCTGTTTCAGAGTCTATAGGTAACGGACACACATACACACACAGACACACACACACAGACAAAGTTCCATTTATAAATAAGTTTAGATTTAGATATTTTTTGCGATATAATGAACCGATCACCGAAGTTGGTGCGCACCGAGGATGAGCACACCGAACTTTTCTTGACTCGATTTTAATCGATTTATCCGTGTTTACCTCTCACAATAGCTCATGATCAAGCGACCACTAATAAGACGTCTGCTGGTGTCTCGGGCTTGCACCAAAACGGAACGTATAGTTTTTAGGTCGAACAAATCGAGAGGTGGAAACTTTTTCACGAATGATGGACGAACTATTCACTTTCGCCCCTTATTCGGTAGAAGGTCCAGATAAATATAAGTGGCTATGTTTGAGAATTGTTTTGTTGATGAGACCATGAGAATTTCTCAAGTCATGGAATTTGCAAATGCCGAGGCTGAACTGAACCTTTTAAAATTATTTCGCCCTAAGCAATGTAATAAGGCCCAGTGCTAATAAAACTTTATCTGCTTCTTCCTATTCTTTTTCTATGTGCCGTGTATTTTAGGGACGTTGATGATCATAGCTCTTCACATTGTCCTATCTTTTTAAACCCTTACTAAGATTTGTTTTTAGGCTATCATTCCCAATCCCTGTTATGCCAACCATTTACGAAAGTTCGCCTGGCAGGTTACCCGCTGCTTTCTTCTCTTCATGCACTTTTTTTCTATGCTCCCTAAAACTTTCTCATTCCTCATATGCTCTGTCCACGTGATTCTCAAAATGTAATATATTACCTGGGGCGACGATAGGCTCTGCGGGAGTGATTGACAAATACACCTGGCAATAGATAATGTCAACAAAGTGACAACCATGAAAGCGGAAATTGTAATATATTACCTTGAACGGCGTTGGACCGGCGGATGTAATTGACGGATACATCCGACCATAAATTCGACAAAGTGACAAGCAGAAAAAATGCGTAGGTGTAAGCCGTGATCAATGAAAAGCAAGCACTGTGTTGGTGAAGAGGCCTGGCCAGGTGGGTCGCATGGGAGTTTTAAGCCTAATAAAAGTCTAGAATTTTGATTGAAAAAGATCCCGGTTGGCTACCGACTCCCCACAGCTTCATCAGGTTTTCGAACTCTCTCCCAATACACTCCGCTACACAAGCGTCACCGTCGAATAATAAAAATATAAGATTTTATTTTTATATATACACTACCGGCCATAATTATTAGTCAAACCCAGTTTTTTTAAAAGTGATGTATTTCATACTATTTTTTAGTATTTATTGCTAAGTGAATAATTGTAAATGAAAATAGAATGGTTCTTTTGTTAATACTGCAAAATAACATGTGCATCAAATGAATTTATAAATATTTAATAATAACCTATATTACATTTTCATCAATGAAAGAATGAAGAAAATTTAGGGTGATTCGGACGAGTTTATCATTGCTTCCTTGCCTTGTAAAATTTTGCAAAGTAATAATAAAAAAGAATCATTCTATTTTCATTTGGCAATAAATACTAAAAATAGTATGAAATACATAATTTCTTTAAAAAGAAACTGGGATGGCCTAATAATTATGGCCGGTAGTGTATGTGTTCCTGGTAGTCTTCCAGCAGTTGTATATAACAAAACTCCTTGTGTAGAAATAGATTTCTCTTGCCTCAAGTCTTTTCTTCTGCTGCGAGAAGATTGTTCATGACCTATTCCCTCCATAAAGAGATTCCTCGTGGTTTTTACATTGGGTAGCAAGCAACGAACTCTGACGTAATAGTGAAAAGATTGGAAAAGAGAAAGCCGGAAACCACATCCTAAACAGGGAACAAGGGATGAGTCTCTTAACCTGTTCAATAGACGTGGGTGGAGTGTGAACCGGGCGATAGATAGATCTATCTACTCCAATTGAAAAAAAAAAGTGAGAAGATTGGAAAAGAGAAAGCCGGAAACCGCATCCTAAACAGGCAACAAGGGATGAGCCTCTTAACCTGTTCAATAGACGAGGGTCGAGTGTGAACCGGGCGATAGATAGATCTATCTACTCTGACTAAAACTTTGTTTCTGTCAATTTGTTTTTCTTCTATGTACCGTTTTCGTTCAGGACGTTGATAATCATGGGTCTCCACAATTTCTTGTCTTTTGTAGCTTCAAAAAATTGTTTTTGTTATCTCTCCTAACCCCTGATCCGTCATCCATTCACTGAAACTCTCCAGGTAGATCATGCTTTGCTTTTCTGTTTCTCTCTTTTATCTTCAATCTGTATTGTGAGTATCAAATGTTCTTTTTAGAAACCTAAAAAGCAAAATTTAAAATTGAATAGCGCTGTATTGAAAAGCTTTTTCTTAAATACTATGCGCTTCCCTATTTCAGTTTGCTTTATAATCTCGTCTCCCCAATCTCCCTCACAAGCCTTGTGTATGAGATTACGCAAGCCTATTTGAAAGATGTGAATGATGAAGGATGTGCGCAGTGGATATCGGCTCGGAATAAGAAATCGGAGGAACCGAGTTCGAATTCCAGTTGAATTCCTTGCATTCACTTACGCGCAAATACCCTTGGGAAAGGTATTAATCCGTCTCTTCCCTCCAGTTATGGGTTAAATAATAGGACAGATTGGGTTCTATAGCCTTGGTCGGCAACCAGTCTACCGCAGAAAGCAATGGCAACCTACTGCGGGATAATCTTCTGCCCAGTCAGTCATGTCTCTTTCGAGACATGATCGCCCAAAGCGTGTATTGCGCATGGCACTTAACTGACTGAATGATTTTACTAGTACGAAGGCATATATTCTCAACTGATGGGAAGAAATAAATAATTTAGTCCTGAGTTGCAATCTAACTAGACATCATGTCTGGAAAAACGACACATGTTCCAGAAATTCTCGGGAATGCATATGTCTGAAAAAACCCACAAGTCTGAAATTTTTATGTAACAGAATTAAATCTCACGAGTTCGCAATCTGCTACAGACGGTGATAACATTTGTAAAAATTATATTTTGTTCTTTTCAAGTTTTCAAAGAGTATTTGTCTATATTTCTGAGATGAGAGAGTATTCAGAGTATTTACATTATTTGTACTATTGTCCTCATTTGTACGACATTTCAGCCTTTGTATGCTTCGGCCTTCTTCAGGTGCTAGTAATTTTGAACAGAACCCTTTATTACATTCACTGGGGTATATGATCTTCGTTCCTTGCGTAGAGCCTCTTTTGGTAGTCATGAGTTATCTCCCTCAAACAAGTTACTTGTTCACCACTGCTGTAGCTTGGTATTGAACCTACAACTCTTTGGGTCAAGTCACAGGAACTAACCAACGTCTACATCCACGTCTATATTGTTGGCATTTGTACGACATTTCAGAGGTAAGGACAATAGTCCGAATTATGTAAATACTGTCTTCAAAGTGTGTTTTTTATGAATACATGATTACTTCCACTACTTCTGAGGATGTTAGCTTGTTAGCTTCAGGATATTCCACGCAAATGTGAAATCAATTAACACGCATTGTTTACAAAAGTATCACTGGATTGCTGATCGCTGGAAGTCATTCCAGCGCCATAGCTGTCGTGTTTGAGTTTCAGTAAGCGGCATTCTTCTCCAAATACTAAAATATTGAACGCCGTGTAACATTTGCATAGAATAGAGCACAGTGCAACACAGAGTGCTGCAAAATTAACACCCCTTTTCAAACTGAGGCAGATATGACGACATATAGCAATTGAATGGCCATAACAATCATTAGACCTTTACTTTAAGGTATATTAAAATATTTTGTTTACACGCTCAAACTAAAAACAATTTCCGAATTAAAACAAAAAAATTCTGATAAATTGTATAAAATTTATGTACGAATGTGTCAAATGGTTTTGCTGATAGAGTCCAGATTTGCATTTATCATTAAGTGGGTGTTCTGAATATATTAAATAGTTTCTTAATCATGACAAATCACGTATTTGATAAGAATACTTATAAACTTTCTTAAAATACTGTACTTTATTTTTGTCCGATATAAGTAAAAAAAAAGGTAGTTGCTTTTGCCAGATCTTTTTTTCTGCAAATATTTAAATGTGCGTCATAGACATTTGCAAATCTAGTAAGATCTCCGAATTAATTAAATACAAAGATTTTAGGAAGCCTGCAGATATTTCCTTTTCTTCGCTTTCCATCCCACAGGAAATCGGTTTTTAGAAATTCTAGAATTATGGTTAAAAAAAGAAAAAGTATTATATGTTTCATAAAAGAATTTCTTTGAATACGTAAGAGGGTAGATTTTTTTTAGAATTGTAACAAAAATTTGCCTTTTTATACTAAAAGGAAACATGAAATGAATAGGGAACAAGAGACTGGCAGAAGAAAGGATATGAACGAGTAGCAACTTAGAGACAAGATAAGGTCGCTGCTTCAGTCGATTCAACGAGGCATGAAGTTTGTAGAATCGGACCACTAATTATTAATATGCGATTAAGGCTCAAGTTCTCTCTTTCGATCATGTTTTATTTGAATTTTTTAACGGACATTAGTATTAGTCGTCCGCGCAGACGATCTCAGAACTTTGATACAAACACACTTCACACAGTGCGATGGATTTTATCTATGTAATATGTGTGTGATCTTACTTTTTTGTTTGTTTTTTCTCAAAAAATGCTCAGTGAAAAATGTCATGATGCTATTTCTGACATTAGGCGTCTGGTTGGAACACGGATAGAAATGAGTGTACGCCAGAAATTAAAGGAAATAATAATAATAGATCTTAATGCAGACTTGGTAGGTAGTGTGTCCATAGCAGAACTCGAATTACAGTGAAAAATGAAGTAATAATAAAAATAATAATAATGTATATTCGTAATGTATCTTTGAAAATTTTATAATACGTAACAAAACAAGTGGATCTTAAAGTGCAAATCTCAAAGATTTGTCACATGAAGACCTCAATAATAATGTTTTGGTTGGGACCCTGATTTTGGCTAAAAAATTCTTCCGATAAACTCATTGACGTTGTCTTTAGAAGACCATGCCTTAAATAAATAAATAAATAAATGTTCTCATATTTACATAATATTAACATACCTTATCAAAGTATTTATTTATGTAAAACGTGTGGGATCTTATTTTTATTTATTTATTTACAAAAAATGTTCAGTGGGAAATGTCATAAAGACATTTCTGCCCATATGTCTCTGGTTGGGAATAGGAAGGAAATAAATATACAAAACAAACCAGAGGAAATAATAATAATAATAATAATAATAATAATAATAATAATAATAATAATAATAATAATAATAACTAGGAAGAGCATTCAAAGACCACAAACCTGTTATGAACTTGACCGCTCTCAAGAATGAAAATACAAAAAAATGAACTCAACCGCTCTCAAAATTAAATGCATACTAAAAATGAAACAGAGAAGGTATAATTCAGTGTTTAAAATCATCAAGAGTAGTTAATTCAGCTTTGGCATTTGAAAGGCAGAATTTATATTTTGTTAATTAAAGCGGAAAAATAACCCTGAAACTTTATCTCGTACCGGATCAACCCCAAAATCTAATCAGTTCAAGCCAGTCATGAGACCAATCATCCCTGAAATTTTATTCGAATCCATTCAGCGGGTCTTGATCTTTTATTGACTACGGTAAAAAAAAAACAATAAAGTAAATGAATAAACAGACAAGCACCACCGAATACAATACCTTCTCCTTCATTATAATAACCATTCTTGATGGAGAAGCCTTTTATCCATAGATGAAACCTCATGAGCCGATAGCTATACTACCGTTATTTCTATGTAAATGTACGGAAGAGATTTCTTCTTTTTTCCACTAGTCAGTCAGTTAAGTGCCATACGTGATACACGCTTGGAGGATCATGGATCGGAAGAGACATGACTGACTGGGCAGAAGATTATCTCGCAGTAGGTTGCCATTGCTTTCTGAGGTAGACTGGTTGCCTGCCAAGACTATAGAACCCAATCTGTCCTGTTATTTAACCCATAACTGGAAGGAAGAGACGGATTAATACCTTCCCAAGAGTATTTGTGCGTAAGTGAATACAAGGAATTCAACTGGAATTCGAACTCGTCTCCCCGAGTCGATATCCACTGCACCACAACGCACATTTCCACTAGTACAAGCCTATAAAAGATCGAACACGTCATCTGACTTACAGGAGTTCAATCTTCCTGATTCCCATGAAACTAAAGTAAAAAAAAGTAAAGACATTTAAATACCTGGAAAGTGTTCTAACAGAGGATGGAAAGTACAACACTGAGTCCCAAAAACGAACTGGCATGTCTAAAAACGCAATTCAAAAGCTAACCAGAGTACTGAAAAACAGGAAATTCTTGTTGGAAACAAAGAAGAGAGTGCGGGGTTGCTATGTCATATCTGTTCTTCTGTATAGAAGCGAATGATCGACGATCTCCCCAAGCATGAAGGAGAGGCTTTAGGCAACAGAAATGTGATTCTACAGAAGGATGCTGAGGATATCATGGACTGAGCACATGAGCAACGATGAGATGTTGGAGAGAATGCAAACGAGAAGAAAACTTATACTTAACATCAGAAAGAGACAGATCAGGTTCCTGGGACACATAATGAAGAAAAAGACCTGGAGAAATTAATACTCACAGGACAGATAGAAGGAAAGGAAGACACGGGAAAGCAGTGCAAAACATAGTTGATTGGCCTGAGCAAATAGATGGTGGAGCGGGGTTTGGGAGAGATACAGAGAGGAAAAATATTGAGAGCGACAAGGAAAATTCCATGATCGCCTACATCCTGAAAGGACACGACAAGAAAAAGAAGAAAAAAAAAGAAGAAGAAGATTCTCTTTGTATTTTAAATCTAAGGAGAAAGTTTAAGTTTTCCCCAAGAAGTGCTAGTTTTGGAAGAGACTAGTGGATGGGCCCCTGAAAACTATAATCTTAATCTCTTCAAGTCAAGAGTCAATCGTTATCTATCCTCCTTATCCTCATATTCTTCGCTCTCTACCACCTTCTCTTTCATTCATATGACATCTCATACATCACAGCCATTTTAATATTAGGTTGTCCCAAACGTTCGTAAACACTTGCAAAAAATTGAAATTTTACTAGCAGAAACAACAAAAATTATTGCTCAAAATAAAGACAATCATTTTCCAAATCTTTCAGCCATCGATCTGCAAGCTTTCGGATCTGGTCAAAGTACCATTTAGCCGGCTTCGAATCAAAGAATTCTTGTCACTCTTTATCGACTTCAGCAAACGAGTCAAATCGGCGACCCTTCAGTTGAGCGGAAAAGGCCGATGGAGTGCAGTCAGAACTGTAGGCTGGATGTGGTAGAACCCCAACGCCGTCCAGCTCTTCAAACTTATCTTTGGTCTTTCTGGCGGTGTGTGGCTTGGCATTGTCCTGCTGCATCAAAGCGCGCTTTCGGTTGACCAGAGCCGGGTACTTTTGTTTCAACTTTTCGTAGACCCGCTCAAGTTGCTGACAGTAAAGTTCGGCACTGATGGCACGACCATTTGGAACCAACTCAAAATGCACGATTCCTTCAAAGTACCACCAAACGCACAACATGACTTTCTTGCCGAATCAATTTTGTCTTCAATTTTTTGCAAGTGTTTACGAATTTTTGGGACAACCTAATAGAAACCCTCTCCCCTTGATATGCTCTCGAGCCTTTTATTGGGATAAATTAGTTAAATAATAACTATTATGATTGTTGTTAGTTGTCCATTTTATTCTTAGCATCGTTCTGTAGAACGACGTCTCTGACACTTTGCGTCAAATCTTCATCTGTGAGGAACATAGATTTTATGAGTTAAAGCAAGCAATTGACGCAACTTTTCCAGTATATTTTAAAACTGCTGCTTTTTTTACGCTTCCATAAGAAAATGCTATAATCTTTCGAAGATATGATTTCTCTTCTCCTAGCTGCTACTTCCTATTATAAGTATTTACTTTATTCTTTACTGATACGTTTAAATAACCAAGTTTGCTATAATTAATTTTCAAAGAAAATAATTCTTTTCTCTTCTAGGTACCACAAATTTCTACTTCTTTTATGCAACATTTCCTCTTTTGTTTATATTTCTGAGATGAGGTAATATTTGCAGTATTTACATTATTCGGACTCTTGTTCTCATCTTTGTTACCATTTGTACGACGTTTCGGCCGTTGTACGCTCCGGCCTTCTTCAGGTGCTAGGAATTTAAAACCGAACCCTTTATTACAATCACTGGGGTATATCATTCTAATTCCTTGCGTAATGCCACAATTGGAAGTCATGAGTTATCTCCCTCTAACCCTGCAAGTTAGTTGTTCACCACTGCTGTAGGCTGGTATTGAACTCCTTAAAGACACATGACCCAGTGGATATAGACATTGGTTAATTCCTGACTAGAAATTGGTTGGTTAATTCCTGACGCTCTTAGTGTTGTGGGTCCCTCGAATACTGTAAACACTGTAACATTTCCCCTCCATACTACTACTGACTCATTCAATATTAACAATGGATATAACAGATATTCGCTTTAACTAGGTGGAATTAACCTTTGATTCACTTTGGAATCATGTATCGGCTGAAGATTATAATAATAATAATAATAAAGGAAACCAACGAATTCAAAAGGGTATTTCAAATGGATAAAGACGTTAAAATTAACCATAATACACCTACTGCATCAAATGAATCTAAAAAAGTATGCAGAAGTAATGTCAGTCAGTCAGTTAAGTGCCATATGTGATACACGCTTGGGCGATCATGTCTCAAAAGAGACATGACTGACTAGGCAGAAGATGTGCGTTGTAGTGCAGTGGATATCAGCTCGAAATGCTAGCTTAAGAGATATACAAAAATTGTCATGATAACTACTGCCTAAGAAAAAGTGTGTTCATGTAACTCTAGTGATGTGAGGGAAGGTAGAAAAACTAATACATGTCGCCATTACAACACACCACTATGTACCTTAGGTCTTCCTACAGACTAGGTACGTAGTGTGACTATAGCAAAAATCGAATTATGACTAAAATGACAACAATGATAATAATAGCAATTCCTTTCATGGAAAATATTCTTGAAGGTTAATAATAAAGATGTTGATATCGCTACAATCCATTCTTGCTTTTCCACGACTGTCCGCGTTTCTGAAACAATTGTTTATATTTCGAAGGAATATCAAAGTCTAAAAAATAAAAATAATTCGTATAACATTCTCCAAAATGATTTTAGTCATCTTTGCAGGATTTGTGTCTTGTCTAAAAAAAACTATTGAGAATGGCACGCTCTCGGAGCCAACAGAATACCTGACACGCCATGACAAATAATGTCAATATATTCACTGGTTATAATTGGTCATTATTACCCACCACTGGAAAAGTAAACACAACTGAAAACACAAACCAAATTCTGTGATATTTAATGAAATCGTGTTATTCCCTTTTAAACGGACAGAACGGTTAAATTCAATAAACTGGCTATAACCCTAAAAGATTTTATAAATGAAGTGTTTGCTCATTGAGATAATAATCCTTATTGATGTAAATTTACTATATGCCGTATTGCTTCAGGGCGTTGGCGATCATGACTCTCCACAGTTTTCTGTCATTTGTAGCTCTTAATAACTTTCATTCTTTTATTTCCTACAAACCATGCCCCGCCATTCATTCACTCAAACTTGCTAGGTAAGTTGTACAGGAAAAATAATATTAAAACCAAAAATAAATTTCTGTGAAAAAAATAACAGCTGTGCTGCCAATGAATAATGAATGGGATGTTACTGGCACAGCTCTTCCTGCCTGTATTTATAATTTTTTTTTCATTACAAATGGAATTCTGATCCCGCTTTTTCTAAAAAAAAAGCGTTAGCAGCATTTCTTTCAATGTATCACACCTTGTCAAAATTCAAACGAAGACCCAGTTCAGAGATCATGTTAACCCAATTCCTACTCTGTATATACCGCACAGAAGCAACATTTAATGGTGTCCGTTATCGATACAGCAACAATCTTGCGACAATCGACTCATTTGTTAACCTTTTAGTGAACATTGTTTTACTAGTGGAATATATTTGACATTAAATACCAGAACAGCATTAATTTTGATTATTTTATCGATAATATAGACGGAAAAAGTAACTATTTTTTTAACTATGAAATTTAATAAACCAGGAATCGGCGTAATATGGGATTTTTGTTAAAATCTATACATTTGAAACCATCCGTCTACTAAAAGATTTTCGTAATATAGTCAGAAGGTTTTGAAAAGTGGGATAATGTCACAAATTATATTTATTCTCTGCTTCTAATCGTTAATATAGCTTCTAATTTTCATCAACAACCTTCTTAATCTCATCAGTTCTCAACTCCGTATCTGTGCTGATGACACAGTCACTTACTCTTGACTTAATAGTAATTCTGATCGGTTCGATAACGTCAAAGTTGCAGTTCTAAAAAAATGACTTAAAACCGGTTGTTAACTTGGGAAAAATGTCTTGTTAATTTTAAGTACTGCAAAACAAAATAGCTCTTTTAATCGTCTGAGTGATGCTTTTTTTCCTTCCATCAGCATGTCTGATTCTAACCTCAGGTTAAACGGAGACGTCGTTGAAAGTGGAGATTATGCATGCTACGAGCCTGATTGCATCAGGACATCAGTATGTGAAATGTCTTTCCATATGAAACCGAGGAAGCGGCATAGGTAGCGGAAATGGAAGTTAAACATGTAGGGTAGATAAAGGAAATATTAGATGAAAAGAAAACAGATGTTTAATGTGTTTCGTCCTTCATTCTACTAAAACATTTCCGAGAGATTTTTAATACTTAAACACTTTCTGAATATTCTTGAAATCTTATTAGAAAAAAATTGCTTGGCCATCAACGCTCTCAGTAGTCGAGAGATAAAAAAACGTCATATCTAATAACGGTTTTCACTTGGGTGAACGCAGGTTCGAATCCTGCCGAAAATCTAATATTTTCTCTGGGTAGGTAGACGAAAATAAAAAAATATAGTGTTTAATAAATAAACGGAGCGTTTACTTAAATAAGAGTATCCACTAAAAACAGTTCTGCTGGAACCCAGTTATAAAACCACAATAAAAATTAGACGAATTATATCGGTTAAATTTAAGAAATCTTTGGATGAATTTAAGTTGTCTAAATATACTTATATATATATATATATATATATATATATATAT
This sequence comes from Ascarosepion bandense, assembly GCA_037127315.1. Lineage (NCBI taxonomy): Eukaryota > Metazoa > Mollusca > Cephalopoda > Sepiida > Sepiidae > Ascarosepion > Ascarosepion bandense. Next base: position 1,385,006 of record JBBBDQ010000115.1, read on the forward strand.
ATAGTAATAACAAAATGGCGTCAAAGACGCGAACGTTATAAAAGACGCCCAATGTAGAATGTAAAAAGACAAAACAATACAGACAAAAATATGCAGTATGAACTATACATTCTTTTCTTTAATAATCATGCAAGTGTCATTTTCACGTGCAAACAATCTTCAGGCAGTAGGGAGGAAAGTGATATATATATTTTTTAATTTTGAACATTTTTATGTTTTTTGGATATATTTGTTTCAGAATAAAAAAAAATATGATTCCGTTCCGTCGCGTGAAAATTCTGTTCCCAAGTGAATCTGACAGTTGAGGAAAATTCAGAAAAGTGCAAATGAAGTTCATCTTTTTATATTCTACACACACACACACACACACACACACACACACACATATATATATATATATATATATATATATTGTGTATTTGGGCAACAATCTCTCTTTTATACAGGTTTCATTGAAAATGACAGACAAGGTATTATCATTAGGATTTTATGTAATTTTGGTGTGTTTGTATAATCTTTTCTTTTCGAACCTCAAATTATGTGTTTATCTATAAGTAGAACAATATTAATTCTTGATAATGGCTAAAAATATAACCGAAAGCGCTCAGAAGTACAAAAGCTTTGGACAATTCATGTATAATTTGAGTTCTGAAAAGATATAAATTATACAAACACATGAAAAATTATATAAAAACTTAATGATAATACCTTGTCTGTCATTCTCAATGAAACCTGTGTATATATATATATATATATTATGACAGTGACGTTTTACGCTAACCGGCTGACCACCATATTGAAACCGTCAAGATTAATAGGGAATAGTTACGAACATCCCACTCCCAAAACCAAATCTTCACACAAGAAAGTACCGCTATGCTGTTCTCACACCTTAAGGAATTTATAAAAATCTTCAAATTGAAAAAAAAAACTCCTGAAGAGTGAAGACATAGTTGTGCCTTCAAGAAATTTCGAAGTCATCATGAACCTACGTCTCGATATTTGCCTTATTAACGCTCAATATCGAGAACGTTGCGACAGGTACCTCCTTGCTAAAACATCTTTTTATCGGTAAGCAACTGAAAAAACAACAACCATAACACTAAGCATCATCATAACTCCACACAATATTATTATTAATATTGTTTGTATTATGATATACTGGGTGTCCATAAAGTCCGTATATACTTTAAAATTTATAACTTTATTCGTATTTGTGACAGAAATAATCTGTAAAGTTGTTTTAAAGTTTAAGGTACCTAGTTTTAATTATAGTTATTGAATAATTCTTAACCGCAAAATTTGCAACAATTTTTAGATAAGTAAACAGATAGGTCGGAAGGGGTGGGCCATTTTATTAGCCTTTACGTTCGCCAGATTTGACTCTATTAGATTTTTTTTATAGAGACATGTGAAAACAATTGTGTATGCTACCAAACCTAGTTCATTGCAGCTTCCTCTCTCGCACTTCCCGCCTGTGGAACTTACTCTCGTATTCTTGCTTTCCTGACGGTTACAACCTCCAGAAATTTAAATGCAAAGTCAATACTCATCTACTAACCACTGGCCTCTAGCTCTCTCCCCTCCCCTGTATAACCTTCCCTTTCTCTCCACCTATGTATCTATCATCGCACCTGCTTTCTCAGCTTTCTATTGTTCCTTTCTAACTAGTTTGTACTCCTCACTCTTTTCTAATTAATCTTTTTACATTTATGTAACCCCCTGCACATCAGTGGCGTTTCCGCCTTGCTCGGGGTGAAATGATTAAAAAAAAAAATTAGAAGATTTGAAAGCTATAATAACTAATGGGATTTCAGGTATTACTGTAAATCAGTGGATAAATGTTTTCCGTGAACTGCAAAATCGTATTACCCTTTGTATTGCTAAATATGGAGCACATGTGGAAACTTAAATAAAATTTCAATAAAACCTTAAAAAATAAAGATTTACTTCTTTCTAATCCTTTTTACAAATTATTTCTATCGCAAATACAAATAAAGTTATAATTTTTTTTAAAGTACACACGGCCTTTATGGACAATTTGTATATATTTATATGATCTAAAAATCAGTATCTACGAACACAAGAATGTCTTGCCTATTTGTTCGTTTTATTTTATCATCCAGACGGATTCCGATCCATATATTCAATTTCAAATTGTTTTATGTATGTATCTAGCAGTATAGCCAGGCGTTGCTCGGGCGTAATGAAAGCTTTAAAACTAATCCATGGTCCTGGAGCTCAGACTCTTTGGTCGTTGGCACGAAAAACTAAAAAGCAATAGTTGTTTCCAGTTAAAGCGAAACCGTAGACTGAAAGAAAAATGAATGAATGTAAGTCAAATTTTGATATCCTGGTATTGATATCAAATATGTTTTTTTCGTCGTAAACTGAATTTCGAAGGCTAAATAAGTCCTCTGAGTAAATGGTATCATGGCCGAGACTAAGAACTACAATTATACCTGATTAGAGCCAAACCCGAAGCAAAAACTAAAATAAAAGGGCTGAAAAATTACAGACATACAGGCAGATAAACAAACACACACACAAGCATTTCGCCTTTTATATATATATATATATATATATATATATATATATATATATATATTATCGATTTTCTGCACTATTGTAAGAACTGCAACCTTGAATTTTCTGAATATCGTTTCTTATGTCTTTGTCTATGAGTGTATCAAATTTGATTAAAATCGGACCATTCCATCTATAACCCGATTTTTTCGATTATCGATTTTTGATATTTATCGGGGGTACCTCGACACAAAACCTAGCTAAGAACATTCGCAGTCGCTTATAGTACAACTGTGTAAATTTTCAAGAAATTCGGTTCAGCCGTTTCAGAGTCTATAGGTAACGGATACACACACCCACACAAACACACAGACAGACAAAGTTCCATTTATAAATAAGTTTAGATCTAGAGTTATAGAAATGTTTTATTTTCCAAAAAACAGTCATTGTCGCCTTGTTCGTAGTTGATATTATTGAGTGTTGGATTCTTCGTTTTTTATTAACAATGATTTCATTATTTTTAGTCTTTTTTACATGTGGTCGATACTATTATATTTTTATGTTACGGTTAGTGAGATACATATATAAAACAATTTATATATTCAGTTAAAGTAAAACAAAATCCATCCTTGATAATGGTCAAAAGAGCTTGGATAAATAAAGCAGTGGAACAATTTCTATATAACTTATCAACTGAAAAGAAAAAATATAAGATCACATAAAAAGGTTTATAAAAAACAAACTTTACTACAGTAAAATGTCTCATAAAAGAGGGATTGCTACCCAAATACGCAATATATATATATATATATATATATATATATATATATATATATATAAGAAAATGGCAACCTGTGAAAACGGAGAGGATAATCTAGAAAATTATCTAATTAATATAAAATATCAATTAGATAAAAAAGAAAGATCAATGGATATTATCCAGATCAAATATATTGAGAAGAAAACTCAACACAGAATTAAACGTTATAAATCCGGAATTCATTTCAGCAATATTTAAAATTGCCTCGTTCAGGCCGTTAATAAATGAATGTTAATTTTTCTAAGAATATTTAAAAAAACGTTATATAACATTTCACTCAATAAGTCCTGGTCCAGACGTATAGATGGCGCCATTAATAAAAATCCATATGATTTCATGAAGTACTAACCTTCAAATTGTAGGTGACAAACTTTAGGCCCAATCAGATTATTAGTTTACAAATTAGAGTTTTTTAAGTGAAGATACTGTTGAGTATTTTCAAAACAATCGAAAAATCAGAATTTCGGGTAATTACAAAGCATTTTCTGATGAAAGAAAATACTGTTCAAGCAAAGCAATCGTGTTGATAAGTGTTATTCGAACTCTGCTCCGTCGGAAACAACTGTTAAAATGTGGTATGCTAACTTAAACGCTGTCGTATATGCACAAATGATGCTGAACGCTCAAGTTGACCCAAATCGGCGGTAGTCCTGGAAAACACGAAAAAAATCCACAAAATCTTTTTGGCCAATCGTAAATTCAAGTTGCGTAATATAGCAGAGAAGTTGAGCATATCAATAGGCAGTGTATTCACCATTTTGCATGAACAAATGAGAAAGCTATGTTCAAAGGGATGCGGTGTTTGCTCACAGTTGATCAAAAACAACAACGCGTCGACGATTCAGAGCGTTGTTTGCCCCTATTTCAATGCAAAAAATAGTTCTTGCGCAGATATGTGACAATGGATAAAACATGGATCCACCACTTTCCTTCAGACTCAAATCGGCCGTCAGCTGAGTGGAAATCAGGTGAAAGCTGTTCAAAGCAACCAAAGACGCAAACATCAGCAGGCAAGGTTTTGCCCTCTGTATTTTCGAATGCACAAGGTATTTTGTTCATCGATTATCTTGAGAAAAAAAGAGCCATCAATAGCGAATATTATAAAGAATTATTGGTGCGTTTGAAGGAAGAAACCACCAAAACAAGTGATCTTTTAACAAGACAACGCACTGTGTCATAAGTCGATCCCAGCGATGGCAAAACAACATGAATTGCACTTGAAGTTGCTTTTGCATCCATCCTATTCTCCAGAACTGGCCCCCAGCAACTACTAACTGTTTGCAGACCTCAAAAGAATGCTCCAGAGAAAGAGGTTTGACTCCAATGAAGACGTGATATCAGAAACTGAGGTGTATTTTGAGAGCAAAGACAAATCGTTCTACAAAAAAGACATCAAATTGAAGAACTGGAATCAGTGTATCACACTAGAAGGAGACAATATTGATGAATAAAATTGAATTTTGCCTAAAAGTTGTTGTTTTATGAGTTAGGCCCGGAATTTATTGAGCGATGGGCTGTGTATTGTGAGTTTTACTACACTGGCTTTTTCGCCATTATCTGGATTATTATACTTAATTTTATGTATAATAATTTTTCTTGTAAACTTCTCTATTTTATAAAGAGTTTTTTAGAAAAATAATTTTTTTTGAAAAGGTTATTTTAAAAAAGGAGAAATGATTTAAGAAAAAGCCCAGTTTTTAAAAAACTTTTCTTATGTTTCAAAATCTAATATATGTCAGCAAATATTTGTGAATGTAGGGATAAGATCTGTCCCCAGTTTTTCTTTTTATATTCATTTATATATTTTTACTTCCCCCTCTTTAACTTTTGTGAAGATTATGACTGTGTGTTTATATTGTATATGTCTTTTTTCATGTTTGGTTTATATCAAATAATGTTCAGTTTCCTTGTCAAAACATGTCTTTACGATAGTCAAAGTGAATTAAACTTTTACTTGGATTTTTCTACGGTTCAAATGGAAGAACAAATTTTAACCCTCTAGCGCCATTCGTATCATATTTGATACAGTATTTCCCTATAAGGAAACATTTGGTATTTCCCTATAAGGAAGCATTTGGTATTCATTGACTGAGCAGTCAGTACTGCTTTCATTTGAAATTTATAAAATATTTCTCTTAAAAAATTTTTCAGGAAAATATTTCTTTCAAGGCTTGTTTTCATACTGTATCAAATATGATACGAATGGCCCTAGAGGGTTAATAACAATTTTGTAATTAAAGTTTTTGAAAAATTAAAAATGTTTGAAAAATTAAAAAAAAAACATTTCCTTGTTATCTAAAAACATTTGTGTTAGTTAAAATTCGTGACTGTATGGGTTTATGCCTCGTTTCTCTTTACTCTTTTCCTTCTCTCCCCTTTTATGTATATGTATATATTCTTTCGTAAATAATGTGTGTTTGATTAATTCTGTCTGGGTGTTGTTTTGGGCATGTATATTCCTTTTTCCTTTTTGTGAGTGTATAATTTATTGTTAATCGTTTTATGTATTTGCTATGTATAAGCCATTTTTTTTAATATTCAGAACGAAATTAACATTAATTTATTCATCAATGGTCTGAAACAGGCAACTGAAAAAATCGGTGAAATAAATTCTAGATTTATAACCGTTTAATTATGTGATGAGTTTTCCTCCCAATATACAGGGTGTCCATAAAGTCCGTGTGCACTTTAAGAAATTTATAACTTGGTTTGTTTTTGTGATAGAAATAATTTGTAAAACATGTTATAAAGTTTACTGTACCAAGTTTTAAGTATAGTTATTGAATAATTCTTTACCACAAAAATTGCAACAATTTTTAGATAAGTAAAAAAATATTATTAAAATCGTATTACCCTTTGCATTGCTAATGATGGAGGACAAATGGAAACTTAAATAAAATTTCAATAAAACCTTAAAAATTTACTTCTTTTTAATCCTTTTTACAAATTATTTATATCTCAAATACGAATAAAAGAATAAATCTTTTAAAGTGCACTCGAATTTTATGGACACTCTGTATATATATATATATATATATATATATATATATATATATATATATATATATAGGATAGTAATAAATTCCCTAAACAGTTACTTACAATAAAAATTAAGTAAAAGCAATCAATCAGTAATCTAGAAATCTATTATTAATATGGTTCTGATTAATTCTGATTAATAAGAATAAAATAATAATAATATGGTAAACAATAGTTAATTAAATTGTTTGAGGTCATCGATATTTTTCGTAGTTGTATAGTGAACCTAACGATCATGCTTTTAAGGATCATTTCTTAAGTATGGATGTGCGTTGTGGTGCAGTGGATATCGACTCGGGACGACAAATCGGGGAGTCGAGATCGATTTCCAGTTGAATTCCTTGCATTCACTTACGCACAAATACCCTTTGGAAAGGTATTAATCCGTCTCTTCTCTCCATTTATGGGTTAAATAATAGAACGGATTTGGCTCTATAGCCTTGGCTGGTAACCAGTCTACCGCAGAAAGTAATGGCAATCTACTGCGGGATAATTTTCTGCCCAGTCAGTCATGTGTCTTTCGAGACAAGATCGGCCATAGCCTGTATCACGTATGGCACTTAACTGAGAGTAAGTTTTTGGGCACCCTGTATATACATATACGTGTGTGTTTGACAGCGATTATTATTTATGCAAAAAGCAACGTTCAAAATCATGTCAACAAAAAGCAACGATGTCAAAATATATACATTTTTTAGACGTACATTTTTTTTTATAACTGCACTTGTGGGCCAAATTTGTCGTTTTCATCTGCCATCATTGAAACGGACAGTGGATAGAGACAAGTTGCCAGTAACACAGACTATCGTCTCACAATGATAAATGTCAACTATTTCCAATTGAAATTCGCCTTCTTATCACTGTAGGCATGAAGAACCTGACAGTGGTAATTACTGATATGGAGAACAAACGTCAAGTCCACTTGAGTGTGATCAGCAAACGTACTGTTGCGAAAAACCTTACCTTCCTTCGAACGAAAAGGTTTGACGTCATATGTTGATATGGGAACTCAGTTGGGATATAAATAAGGACATAGATAGAAATCAGTTTTGAACATACAAGTGATTATTGTTTCTGATGAGAGTTCCCAAGAATTTGGAAATTCTATATATGACAAAAAGGAAAATAAGTTTTAGTGTGGAGTGTTTTGTCCTTTACGACTTCATTGCTTAAACTGATGCAACTTCACACGAGCACAAACGAGAGACGCTGGGAATTTAAAAATTTAGAATATTTTTAAATTTTTGTTTTGGGTATATAATGCAGCCGGTTACATTGAGATTCTTTTTCTGTTTGTATATATATATATATATATATATATATATATATATATGTGAAATAATTAAGGTACTCAAGATGCTTGAAAGGATTTTCAATCAAATTATCGTCATTAATTAAATCTTAAATGATGAACGTTCTATTTCATATTCAATGCAGAACAAAAGTTGTATGAAATATTTCAAAATAGAAAAAAACAGCCCTTCCTGTTTAACCCAACGAATAAAAAAAATGTATTATCCTCCCCACTAACTTTATCACAACAACAAATTAAAAGCATTTATCTAAACTCAACATAAGATTTCTCACAACGACGCCTAATACAATAAAAGATTTAATCAACATAAAACAAAACAAAACTTTAAAACTTCAAGGAGAAATTTACTGTATCACCTGTCATGATTGCCATAAAGAGAACATTGGATAAACCTCAAGAAATTTAAATAAAAAATTATATGAACACAGAAGTGATATTTTATAAAGCAACTCATTAAATGCACACACACACACACACACACACACACACACACACACACGTGTGTGTGTGTGTGTGTGTGCTTCTGTGTCTTTGTGTGTGTTGTATACCAACCTATATAAAGAACGTGGATGTTCCTAGCCTCTTAAATACGTGAGCACTATTATAGTAATTTGGAGTAAAGTAACGCGATCGTAACGATCCATGTTCTCTCTTGTTCAACTCTCTGCTTTTGAGCAGAGTGGGGGCCCAAACGAGGCTTCGCCGAAGGGTAGAGTCTCGTTTGGGGTGAAAAAAAGAGCTCGACCCAGACTTAAGCTGAGTTTACGAGATATTTTTTTGCTGAGCTTAAGGGCTCGGAATCCCCGCTTTAACTGACCTTGTGTCAGATCCGCCTTGGTTGGAAAGTGGTAAATACTGAGTAGAATAATCATAACGATCCAAGCTCTCTCTTCTTCATCTCTCTGCTTCCGAGTAGAGAGTGCCCCAAATGAAGCTCCGCCAAAGGGTATAGTCTCGACTGGGTGAATGGACAAGGTCCAGATACAGCCTTAAGCTGAGTCTACGGGATATTTTTGACTGAGCGTAAGGGCTCAGAATCTGCACTTTAACTGAGTTTGTGTCGCATCCGCTTTGGTGGGGAGGTGATAAATACCTAGTAGAGTAGTGTGATCATAGTGATTCACACTCTGTCTTTGTCGGCTCTTCTCATTCGGGCGGGGAGCAACCCAGACGAGACTCCATCGAAGGCTAGAGTTTCGTCTGAGGTGAACGGACAAGGTCTCGACCCGGCATTAAGCAGGGTTTATGGGATATTTTTTTGCTGAGATTAAGGGCACGCAATCTCCATTTTAATTGATCTTGCGTTGCATCCTCCTTCGGGTTCCGCCCTAGTGAGGAGGTGGTAAATAACTTTAGAAAAGTGGCTATACTGATTAGCAGTTGACTAGCAGTGTATCTACTTCACGCAGCGTAGAAGTCTTGTACTTATGATATACTATTATTCCCAACTTCCGTTTTAGAGATTACTCACGCAGTAAAGTTTTACGTTTGAAATTATATATATATATATATATATATATATATATATATATTGTAATAGTTGTTACAATGGTTTATAAATTCATAGTATCACTACACAAAGATTTTCGCGTTTCGAAGGTAACCATGTATTTTGGTCGCTTCTCTTCGGGTGATCAAGTTGGTATGAAAATTATCTGGTGAAAAAACCGTATATTTGTGGTGAATTTGTCTTTTTTTTTTTAGGTGAAAGTGGGGTTGGGATGTGATTTGGATTCTGTTGACCTTAGTAAAGTCTTAGAGTTATGTGTTTGGCGGGAGGTGGCTTAGTTCAGGATGAAGCGACCAAAATACATGGTTAGCTTTGAAACGCGAAAATTTTGGTGTAGTGATACTATGAATTTATAAACCATTGTAACAACTATTTCAATATAACGCTCTACGTTTGTATCGAGCACTCTTTATAAAAGTAAATGCATGAACAACAGGTTAATAAACCTACGAGTTCCACAACTTTGTTACATATATATATATATATATATATATATTTTTTTTTTCTTTGGATATATCTGGTCAGAAATGTTTCATGTAAAAAAAATTATTTAATGGTCTGTTTACTTTTTGTGCTATATAAGCTTGAGTATTTTCTTTAGCGAGACGTCAACATCTTAATGATTAGTGATGGTTCATTTCGCTCTTTTTACCATTATAAAATTTGCAAGTGATAATTTCTCTCCAGAAGGAAACATTAAATTTCATTTAGTTGTTGTCTCACTGAACTGATGTGGAATTTACACATCAAACGACTAACCTGAATAATCGGGTTCAAACGCTGTTCCATACTTGGTTTTGATATCTTATCTATTTTGGTTCTTTCTCATGGAGAATAATATTGATTATTCTTAAGTCATACTTTGATCTGGCTGCTATGAAGCGTAACTTTTATACACGAACGAGAAATATTGATTATTGGAAATTTCTTACTCGAAATTTCGGGAAGTACTTTTAACACGTTCGATTAGTGACAGTTTTTATCCTATTATTCATTGTGCTTAAGTTATACTCTTAACTTTCTGAAAATAGAAAATAATTGACATGTCGAAGTTGTTACACATTTTTTTCATTCATCAGTGCTGATGTCTATTAGGAACACTGTTTAATTCTGACCAAATTCACGCTGACAAGAGCGATCAATTCGTATAAATTTACTTAAAACTAAACGCTACTAGTGCAAAATGGCAAAAGCACAATCGACCTTTTGGTGACCACACACACACACACACACACACACATATATATATATATATTTTCTAAGCATATACTGTTAAATATAGGAGACAATGTATGTCTATTATGTTTAATCATAAGCCGTTCTAAACGTCTTATTTTGGCTTTAATTTCAGTTGAAAATAAAGACAAAAATTTTCCAACATTTGGATAATTTTTTATTAAGTTAGATCTAAGCTTTCGTCTCACATGAGCTTTTGAGATATCTAGAGCAATAGCACGAGCTTTACTATTGTAATCAGGATCTCGTTATAAATATTCTGTGATGACCGTTAGCAAATTCATGGTGGACGTGGTGAAGAGGAAAACATATCATGTCAGTGTAATGGTCGTGAGAGTTGAGATGCTTAACCAGTTCAGCATTGATTAGAGCTTTGAATATTTTACCGAAAAGCATAAGAAACTAATGGAGCGATATTTAGAGGAATCAGATGGTTCACCAGAATTCTTAAAAACAAGAATAACAGATGATGACTTACAACAGGCAGAAAAGCAGGAAGCAGATGGGCAAAAGAGTTTAGAAAGGACTAGAGTAAGCTTAGGGGAACATTTCTTCAAGACGATATTTGGGATTCCATCACCTCCGCTTACCTTATGAGTTTCTAATTTAGAAACAATGTCCGAGACCAGAGACGGTGTTATGCATATATATTACTGTGCGGGAAATCGGGTGTTGTAGTCCAAACGACGTAAAAATATATCGGAGTTAATTTATTTCGTAACAGATTATGTAAAAGTTCGTATATATATATATATATATATATAACAAGCCGATAAAATAAATTTGAAAAATAAATAATAATAATAATAAGAATATTAATTAACATTAATTGTTATAAAATTGAAGCACCATGAAAAAATATAAGAAACAGTATTTTTGGACACATCTGTATAATTTCTCAGCTAAAAGCTAAATGAATTTGAAATTTTTCTGTAGATATGATCTATGGAAGAGAGGATACATTATAACACGATCTCTAGCTGAGTCCAGTTAACCTTTCTGAGCTTCAATCAATTCCTCGCATGATGTGTTGTTCATTTCGGATTAGCCAAAGCAGGACTGCTTGTTGTCACTTGACGAGGTTTGCCCAAATCGGCCAAGGGAATGGTATATAATGAAAACCAGATTTAAAATCACAACGCCACGGTGTAGATATATATATATATATTTATATATATCGAATAAATACAAGACAATGTTAGGTGACGCAAAATATCAGTTAGCTGGTATTTCAGTAACACGATAATATTCATGATCTGTTATCTTCACGGGTTGATGGCTTATTCAACTTTCAGCTTGTTGAATTTGAACTGACCGTCTCTTGCAAAATCTCTCTCGTAGCAGGCTTTTTCAGATTGCCTACATCAATTAATCGCTGGTCCCCGACTCACTGAATTTCGTTTTACGCCCTAGTTTGATTAAAAAGACACAAAACCTCCGAACTATTAAACTCTACAATGCAGCACTCAAATTAATCTTGGATGAAGACACTCATACAAATCTCAATGAAGCAATATATGCATCAACAATAGCAGCAACAAAAAAATTGAACATCAAATTAAAAACAAGGCAGTCACGCAAACATGAAGATCCACCTTGGAAAAGAAAAATAGAAAAAGAAATTGAACAACTGAGAAATGACCTATCAGTACGGGATGAACTGAGTAGAGGAATAAATGTAAGAACTAGGAAAAGCAGAAGAGTCGAAAGAAAATACAACATTAAAAATGAAAATGAAGTCCTATCAACTAAGGAAAAAATAAAGCAAAAAATACAACTGAAGGCTCTATGAAGGCTCTATGAATAAGACGCTATGAGAAAAGATCAAGATTTTACAGACAAAAGATTTTTTTAAACCGATGCAAAGAGATTTTACAGGGAAATAGGTAAAAAAAGAATTGAAGTGACAGTCCCCACCAGAATGGAAGAAGTTATACAGTTCTGGGAAAAGATATGGGCTTGCCATAAAGAACATAGCAAAGAAGTAGATTGGATTGCACAAGAGATAGAACGAATGAAAAATAAACCAGAACAGACATGGGCTGGAATTACAGAAGAGGATGTTAAATTTGCACTAAAAAAAGCACACAATTGGAAATTTCCAGGAATAGATACAATTCCTAACTTTTGGCTATATTATTTAAATACAGCACATAAAAAACTAGCCAAAGAACTTCAAGAAATGGTTGACGATCCCACTAAAATTTCTGTATGGATGACCAAAGGAATTACATTTCTTCTACCCAAGAATGGTGACACAAACAACCCGAAAAACTACAAACCAATTACATGTCTTCCGACAACATATAGACTATTAACATCTATTTTAACAAAACAGACATATTTATTCTTAGAAAGAAATGACATGATACCACTAGAAGAAAAAGGGTGCAAACGTGGCTGTTACGGATGTAAAGACCAATTGCTTATTAACAAAATGATCCTGGAAAACTGCTACAGTACAAAGAAAAATCTTAGTACTGCCTGGATAGATTATCGTAAGGCATTCGATAGTGTGCCACATTCCTGGATTTTAAAGACTTTAAATATATACAAGATATCACCCGTCATCATCGATTTCATCAAACAGTGCATGTCTATATGGAAAACAACCCTTTACCTCAATCATATAAACGGAACCTATTTGTCTGATGAAATAAACATCAAAAGAGGTAGATTTCAAAGTGATTCTTTGTCTCCATTACTATTCTGCATATCATTAATAGCACTAACCAGTCAACTTAATAAGACAGAATGTGGTTATAAAATAGGCCAAAATAATATAAGCCATCTATTTTACATGGATGACTTAAAGTTATATGCTAAGAATGATAATGAGCTGGAAGGTCTTCTGCAAACTGTAAAATGCTTCAGTGAAAACATTGGAATGAAATTCAATTTGAATAAATGTGCTAAAGCTACAGTTTTACGTGGATCAATACAAGAAACATCCTCAATTAGCCTAGACCCTGCTGTAACAATAAAAGAATTGAAACCAGAAGAAGCTTATAAATACCTAGGTGTAAATGAGAGTGAAAACATTCACCATAAAAAATGAAAGAAATAGTGCGTAAATAGTACTATAGAAGGCTACGAATGATATTAAAACTGAATTGGATTCTCAGAACAGAGTTATGGCCATTAATAGCCTTGCAATCCCAGTTGTCCAATATAGCTTCAACATCTTAAACTGGACTCCAGACGACATCAGGCGAATGGATTCTAAAACAAGAAAGCTTCTTTCTAAGCATAAGATGCATCATCCAAAGGCTGATGTAGACCGTCTATACATACCCCGTAAAGAAGGTAGAAGAGGCCTTATTCAGCTGGAATTGTCATACAAGACAACAACTATTGGCTTACTAGCATACATAGAAACAACAAAGGATTGGATGATACAATTAGTAAGGCAATATGAAGAAAGAAAGACAAAATATTCAATAATAAAAGAAGGCAGTAAATACAAACAAGATTTAAGTTAGTAGATTCTGTAGAAAAGCTAAACAGGAGCCAAGAACCAACTATTGCGGCAAAAAATATGAAAATGAAAGCCAAAGATAAAGCTCTTGAACAGATGAAACAGCGCTGGCAAGACAAACCTCTGCATGTCCAATATCCAGAACGTGCCAATAAATTCAATGTTGACAACGTTAATACTCATCGATGGTTACGTGCATCTGGATTAAAGTCTGAAACTGAAGGCTTTATTCTTGCAGCACAAGACCAAAGTCTTTTCACTAGAAGCTTTCAGGCAAATATTATGCATAATAATATGGATCCAAAATGCAGGTTTTGTGATAAACACCAAGAAACAATAGACCACCTAATCTCAGGATGTTCTGTGCTTGCCCCAAATGAATATAAAAATCGCCACGATAGAGTTGGGCAATATTTACATTGGACAATGTGCAAACATTATGGAAAATCTGTTAACAAACACTGGTATGAATATCATCCAGCACCGGTTACAGAAATAGAAGATATAACCATTCTATGGGATTAAACCATCTACACAGACAGAAAAATTGAAGCAAACAGGCTAGATATTACTGTTAAAAACCAGAAGGAGAAAATTGATATGGATTGTCCAGCGGATTGTAACATATAGCGGATTGTAGCAATCAAGGAATTTGAAAAACTGTCAAAATATAAAGACCTGGAAATTGAAATAGAAAAAATGTGGAAATTGAAAACAAGAGTTGTGCCAGTGATAGTAGGTGCACTTGGAATGATAAAAAAGTAACAAAACAATACATTGAAAGAATCCCTGGAAACCCCAGCTTAAGAGATATACAAAAAATTGTCTTATTAAGTACAGCCCACACACTAAGGAAAACTCTATCTATGTAATGCTAGGGATGATAGGGAAGATAGAAAAACATGAAATGGGGCCATAACAACACTCCACGACCTGCCTTAGGTCTCCCCGCAGACTTGGTTGGTAGTGAGACTAAAGCAGAAATCGAAATATGATGAAAAATGACATAATAATAATAATAATAATAATAACTGCATATTATTAAGCAAATACACAAAACGGAAGCATAAAAGCCAATGATATTGTAGTTTATAGCAAGGTTAAATCAATATAGATTAACTCATAATTAATTATGTTGTAAACCTATTTTCAGATGGCTGGTATTCATTTTGAACTTTTAGCGACCTCATCAAAAAGCTAACACTTCAATTCTTCTAGTAAAAATACGGCTCCTAAATTTACTGTCATGTATTTGAGAATGGCCAACTAAAAGTTCAGTCCTGGGTCATCTTATCGCGCGGGATAGAAACACAACCTCCCGTAATAACTAACACAGTATATCTAACCTCTCGCCCAGGGTTTTTTTCTCCTGTCCTCCTTTGATTCTTTTTGTCTGGATAAATCTAAACCATTGGTTTTTGTGAAGAATTTGGTCTGATAAGCGGTCTGTAAGAGCTCCGCGAAATAATGCTATTACTAATGGATTTATAAAGGCATCCAATTTATTTTCATTTTATATATATATATATATATATATATATATATATATATGTGTGTGTGTGTGTGTGTGTGTGTGTGTGTGTGTGCGTGTGTGTGTATTTCGGTAGCAAATTTTGTTTTAAACATGTCAGATTAACCATGACATTACGGCATATAAAAAAAAAATCCATTTGGATAATTTTCACGTTCTAATGAACGATAGCAATTTGTCAACCGTAATATTTGAAGTAGAAAAATGTACAGCCATTCTTAGCAAAACAGTTTTCGATTTACATTTATTACCATAACTCACAACCCTGAAGATGACCTCGGAAAGAGGTTGAAAGTACTTGGGTACCTTAAGAAATGAATGAAAATAACACCTGTCAACGTTACAACTCATTTCTGACATCTTTTGATTGTAAAGCGCGAAAGATTAGCCGTGCGCATGAACGGATTTTATTAAAAATAACAAGCATATTGTTTGACATATATATATATATATATATATATATATATATATATAGATAGATAGATAGATAGATAGTATTGAAATGGTGCTTATTGCCAAAATTGCTGCTTTTCATTAGTTTACTGATACGAAGGCGTTTTTGGTGAGCGGTTTTTTTGTCATAAGTGCTTGATGTCAACATAGAGCATTAATAGAATAATTTTGGAGAGGTTTTTCACTTGACTGAGAAGTGTTGTTTGAATCATACCGACTTCAAAGTAGTGTGAAGGCATTATTATGTCTTCAAGAAACTTCGAAGACGGCATGATTGAAACACACTGCTTAGTTAAGTGAAAAATCTCTCCACATTAATTCTGTGAAAGTAGGCATATATATATATATATATATATATATATATATGACATAGATAGATAGATAGATAGATAGATAGATAGATAGATAGTAGGCAGGTAAAGCTAGTTACCATGCGTTAGTTTGCGTGCAGACTTTCAATAGGTTGAGATAGAAAGAAAAATTTTCCGAGTCACAATACAAGCAACCTGATTAGGATACATAAGGAGATAATAGAGTTGAAAAAATGAAACCCAGGAAGCGTCAGGTATATTAAACAACGAGAGGCTACTTGAATTTTACATTTTATTCAATGCATGCGAAATTAGATACTCACGTTAATGTAGGAATACGGAATTAAAAGAAATAGATGTATGCGTGTGCATATATTCAACGTTTCTTCCGAACTCATTTTCCTGCCCGACAATGTGTCGCCCCACAGCAAGTGACACACTCTTAGTGGCAATTCGTCATCCGTGCCGATTCAACAGATTACAGCATTTTGATGAGATACTCAGAGAATGAAATCTGATTGGCCCTTTCGTTATCGCGTGGGCTTTTTCTGAATTGTCCGCACCAGCCTTCTTTCCCACGCTGATTTCTCCTTTTTCGCGTTAGGCCTCCATGAACCGCTACCGTTTCTTCGCTGCTCCTCTAGCAATTAAAACTTGCGGAAAAACGACGCTACTTTTCGGTCGATTAGTTTCTTCGTTGTAATGCTATGATCAATTGGAATGCTTTTCTACGCACGTGATTGTTGTTTTGGTGTTTTGATTGCTTATCGGCGCAAAGCTTTTATTTCCCGGCGTCTTTTCATATGCAAGTCGCTTATTCTTCCTGTCAAACAGCCTAATAGATTTTTTTTTCAAACATTGGTTTGATGAAATGAATATAAATGAATACAAGCATAGAATCAGATATAATACAACCCTATTTAGCACATACATGATGACCGAACGCTGTTCAGTTTATATCACATCTTTCATTTTATCCATATCTATCTATCTATCTATCTATCTATCTATCTATCTATCTATCTATCTCAAGTTGCTCATATCTATCTATCTATCTATCTATCTATCTATGTATCTATCTATCTATCTATGTATCTATCTATCTATCTATCTATCTATCTATCTATCTAATAATGGCTCCCCAAATTTTCAGAAATCGGCTCTATAAAGAGAGGTAATTTTCAATAATCTATTCTACTGATCTTTTACAATCTGAGAATAGAAAATCACTTTATATTATAAAAATGATTAAACCATTTTGATAATTTAATAGAAAACATTTATTTATTAAGATGTTTCCAGATTGAAATTCCTTCTATTCTCATATTTCTGTTAAGAAGTATGACACGTTTTTACTCTAGTTTCCTCAGCTGTGTTATGGTTTCTTAGACTCATTTTAACAGAATCGCTGGGGTCCCAAAGATCCAATGGAAAAGCATTAAATTTGTGACTAGCACCTTTGCGACATTTTTAACTTCAAAATTATTTATTCTCTTAGAGTAAATTATGATCATCACAGTAATCCTTCTTTCAGGATCCGTAGAACTTACAACAATAGTATTAATTATATTTTTAGGTCTTGTGATAACTTTGGGTAATTTCGCCTTTACGTTTTTAACGTAATCACAGAAATCAATAACAGAGATCCTATGTCGAAATACTTTACAAATATCCAGTATCTTCTCTACAGTATCTTTCCACATACTTCCATATTCTAAGAATCTGGGTCCACAGTATTAAATAATTAATTAATTTTATAAGCTGTCACGAGAGATATTGCTTAGAGGCTTGTGACTATTTGAGATTCACTAGTTGTACGTGCGTAGCGCAAACCATAATTTACCTAAATCATTGGCTATTAATATAATTATTTTCGGATAATCCAACAACCGGTTCGACAAGCTTTTATAATTTTAAGGTTGGTTTTGTGCAAATACCCCTGGGAATGGTGTTAATCTGTCTCTTCCCTACAGTTATGGGTTAAATAATAGGACACATTGGATTCTATAGTCTTGGCTGGCAACCAATCTAGCAGAAAGCAATGGCAACCCACTGCGGGATAATCTTCTTCCCAGTCAGTCATGACTCATTCGAAACATGATCGTCCAAGCGTTAATCACGCATGGCACTTAACTGACTGATTGCGCAAATCGGTCAGATGCCACCACAGTATCTATCTATCTATCTATCTATCTATCTATCTATCTATCTATCTATCTATCTATCTAAGTTTTTCTCATATCAATCTATATGGTAATATCTATCTATCTATCTATCTATCTATCTATCTATCTATCTATCTATCTATCTATCTATCTATCTATCGAGATAGATAGATAGATAGATAGATAGATAGATAGATAGATAGATAGATATGAACAGGGTAGGAGTTTATCCCTTATTTCCAGTTCCTTCTAAAATCTTTCCATACTCTTTCCTTCCTAGTAGCACTTTGCACCTCAATGATATTATCGCATTGGGTGGAGTGAACTGACTAAAACATTCCTAATCTATCTATCTATCTATCTATCTATCTATCTATCTATCTATCTATCTATCTAGATAGATAGATAGATAGATAGATAGATAGATATGAATAGAGCTAGAAGTTTACCCCTTATTTCCAGTTCATTCTAAAATCTCCTCATTCTTTTTTCTTCCCAGTAGCCTTTTGCACCTCAGTGGTGTTCTCGCCTTGGGTGTAGTGAATTGATTAAAAAGTCATCTATCTATCTATCTATCTATCTATCTATCTATCTATCTATCTATCTATCTATCTATCTATGTAATTAATTTGTAAGTGTTTTATTGGATATATTTTTATATTTACTCATTTATAGATATATTTAAAATTCACAATAACTTTCTTTGTACTAAAAATAATGTTGCCTAAGCGCCTAACAATGTAGTTTTATTCCTATTCTCATGCTATTAATGCCTTACACTGGTAATCGTTTGACGCGCTCAAATTAATTTGCAAATACATATCTCTCCAAATAGTTTCTTATTAGAAACATTAAGTTATATGTCAACTTATTTAGGAATAGAATCATTTGTTTATTTTATTAGCTGAATAATTTTTATTAAAACGTATCATTTTTTAGAGTTGTAGTTAAACAGGCTGACCTCAACTATGTAATTAGGCTCGTCTGTATTTGTAGTATCATATACATGTTCTTATGTTAGATTATGGCATGTTTCTGTGGACACTAGATGTTATGCAAAGATTTGTTATCGGAGGCAACAATTTAAACAACATAAGGTACGCAGATGATACAGTGCTGATTGCAGACACGGAAAGAAAACTACAAGACCTCCTACAGAAGGTAGTTGAAGTTAAAAAAAAAGGACTACAAATAAACTGCAAAAAAAAGAAAAAACCGAATGCGTGGTCATCAGCAAAAAGAGCAGCCCAAAATGTCAAATACAAGCGTGGACTACTAAAATCAAGCAGTTACAAAAATCTTAATAACTGGGAAGTGTTCTAACCGAAGATAGAAAGTGCGACACAGAAAGGACGCGTTCCAGAAGCTGAGTAATGTATTAAGACACAGGAAAATTTCATTAGAAACAAAGAAGAGAGTGCTAGATTGCTATGTGATGTCAGTTCCTCAACATGGCAATGACTGTTGGACAATATCATCAAAGATGATGAAAAAACTTGAAGCAGCTGAAATGTGGTTCTACAGGAGGATGCTGTGGATATCATGGACCGAACATATTAGCAATTATGAAGTATTGGAAAGAAAGAAAAGGAAAAGGAAATTAATATTGAGCACGAGGAAGAGACAACTGATATTCTCGGAATAGATTGAAGGCAAGAGCAACAGAGGAAAACATGGATGGCGGAACAAGGTTTATGAGTGATAACGAAACGATAGAATTTACTCAGAGCTACAGAGGACAGGGAATTATTGCTAATTGGCATCAACAATATCTTGAAGGAGCACATCACACGGGAAAAAATCCAACAAAATTTTAAAAAGTTTCTTAGTATTATGCACTATTTGAAAGCGAACCATAAATCAATTGACGATCTTAGATCTTCGGTATTTTTGATGAAAGCCCAATATCTGTCCAACAGATCTCGCCATAATAAATTTGGTTGCAAATTGGTAAGATTGAACAGACTTTGAGTCTCCTGAAATAATTCGTAATTAAAGCCGGGCATCATCAGGACTTTAGTGTTTCTATCGCGAATAAAATCATTATCACCGTCTCTCTACTTTCGATGTAAGTGACGCCACAACAATAAAAACACAATTCTGTCTGTCTTAATCATTCTGGGACTTCTGAACAGGACGTTGTTGTACTGTGAATACTGACTCGGAACGAGAAATCGAACAGCCGAGTTCGAATTCCAGTTGAATTCGTTGCATTCACTTATGCGCAAATACTTTTGGAAAAGGTATTAATCCGTTTTATTCCTCCAGCTATGGGTTGAATAGCAGAACAGATTAGATTCTATATACTTGGTTTATTAATTTTTCCATGGTCTGAAAGTAACAGATTGTAATTTTTACAAATGCCAAAAATAGATTCTACATTTTTAACCGCTTAATTATGTGTTGAGTTTTCCTCCATATGTATATGAGTAAATAGAGTAAAAATCCTCAGTTCGTATCATTTACTTTTTAAAAAAAGTGCCCAATAAAAAAAAATATCATTATCATATTTTTATTAGAAGTAATTATCATTTTGTGTAGCGATGTAAAACGTTTTTATTATAATCATTTATAATATATATATATATATATTTTTCTTTTTTTTTCTTTCCATTTTTAAACGAAATACTTCGCGACCTAGGTTTCTACCACGAGTGGTGTCTTCAGCCGATTTTTAATAACTAATTTTAACGTTTACCGTTTATATATATATAGTCAGAAAGAGATGAATGAAAATTCTGAGACTCATATAACACTCCCAGGACGTTCTGTACAGAAAAACACTAATGAAGATGGCGGAGAAGTAACTGGAATGTATAAACGTAAAGCATTGCTTGGAGCTATAAAGGAAAGGAAACTGTGAAGAGCCATAGTCGCTCATGTCCTAGAGGACACGAACATAAAAGAAGAAAATATCGAATTGTTTTGTCACTCTGAAGTAAGTGCCATTGATTATTGTACTGGATAAATCGTTACTCTATACTTGTTCGTTGGTTTATGATTTAGTAATCTCCCGAGTAGTGCACTGATAGCTTTCAGTTTTCTCCAGAGCAAGACACATTGATTGGTGATTTTTATCTTCGTCTCTAAATAACCTTAGATCGTACGAAAGAATAACAAATGCTCCCTGAACGAACTACACCACTCTTTGGAGTAATCAGTCCAGGTAGACTCTGTCATTATTTGGACGAGGAAACAAAAAATGTTCCTTATTGATATTAATAGGATACAGCCTTGGCAATATCAACACAAACTTGATCTTTCACATTGCAACTCAGTTTTTTTTCTCGAATGATACAAGGAGAATGTTTGAATAATTAGTAAGCTGGGTGTGCTGATCTATCTGTTTGATCTTCTAAATATTTTAATAATGCAAAAGTCAGCAAACTAGAGTAATAGAAAAAGCGTCGGAAGAAATGATTAGCGGCTAGAATTAGGGGGCTGAGTTTGATTTATGGAAGCGAAGTTTTAGAAACATAAATACTAGATATAATATGACAGTGGTGAAAACATAAGAGTTAAATCATTTAGGTTTTAAGGTATATATTTAAAAAAAGGCGAAATTTTTATAGATAAGATCAAATAGTAAAAGTAAAAACTTATTTATAAATGGAACTTTATCTGTGTGTGTGTGTGTGTGTCTGTGTGTGTCCGTTACCTATAAACTCCGAAACGGCTGAACCGATTTTCTTGAAAATTTACACAGTTGTACTATAAGCGTCTGCAAGTGTTCTTAGCTAGGTTTTGTGTCGAGGTACCCCCGATAAATATCGTAATCGATAATCGAAAAAATCGGGTTATAGAAGGAGTGGTCCGATTTTAATCAAATGTGATACACTCATAGACAAAGACATAAGAAACGATATTCAGAAGTTTCAAGGTTGCATTTCTTAAAATAGTGCAGAAAATTGATAATATATATATATATATATATATATATATATATATATATAAAAGGCAAGATGTTTGTGTGTGTGTCTGTTTATCTACCTGTATATCTGTATTTTATCAGCCCTTTTATTTTAGTTTTTGCTTCGGGTTTGGCTCTAAGTCGGTATAATTGTAGTTCTTAGTCACAGCCATGATACTATTTACTCAGAAGACTTATTTAGCCTTCAAAGTTCAGTTTACGATGAAAAACTTATTTGATATCGATACCAGGAAATCAAAATTTGACTTACATCCATTCATTTTTCTTTCAGTCTACGGTTTCGCTTTAACTGGAAACAACTACTGCTTTTTAGTCTTTCGTGCCAACGTCCAAAGAGTCTGAGCTACAGGACCATGGATTAGTTTTAAAGCTTTCATTACACCCGAGCAACGCCGGGATACACTGCTAGTATATATATATATATATATATATATATACGGAAATTAACGAAGATTAATTAACGAAACTGCTTATAAACAACCGACAATTTGAAATGACTTGTTTGAACATTATATTTGTTGCAAAAATATATGTCATTCAGTAGGTTCGAATCCTGATTCCATGGTGGCTACCCCTATGTGGATAGGGATCGCAGGTTCGAATCCTGCCGAATGACACTCATTTTCGTAACAAATAATTATCGTAAATAATCAAAGCGGTAGAAATAAATATATAATACTGTTTGATTATAAACAAAATATCTACTTAAACACGAGTATCGATCAAAAATAATGTTTAAAAAAATCATTTCATATATATATATATATATATATATATATATATATATCGCAGACAGAAAATCTATGCAAGAGCCAACAAACCTACCTAGGTTTCACCCTTCGGCTCGTCAGGGTAAATTGGACGCTGACGAGCCGAAGGGTGAAAACTAGATAGTTTTGTTGGCTCTTGCATAGATTTTCTGTCTTTGTTGCCCTACTCTCGTATTGAGGGCGTTAGTGTTAGTGTTTTCGTCTTGGGGTTTTTTTCTTTTCTACGAGTATTTGACTTTTGTTCATGTACTTCGTTTTTTACTTCGTCTCCTTTTCCCTCCGAGTTCGTCTTCGGTGGGTTATTCAAGACGATGTAAATTATAGTATAACTATTACTAATATTAGCAGAATTATTTCTGTTACTATTAATATTGTCATAATTATTATAGTTATCTATCTATCTATCTATCTATCTATCTATCTATCTATCTATCTATCTAACATTTAAGATTAAGAAAGTAAAAATAACATTATAATTTAAAATACAATTTATAACGAATTTACCCACATAGCAAATTGGATCCACGTATAATCTTTCATAAAATCTAGTAATTTTTTAAATAATTGATACTTGATAGCTTTATCATTTGTAATAAAAAAAAGTGATTCCTTTTATTTCAGTCAGTCATTTACGTGTCATACGTGATATACGCTTAAACGATCATGTCTCGAAAGAGACATACATTACTGACTGGGCAGAGGATTTTCCCGCATTAAGTTGCCATTACTTTCTGTGGTAGACTGGTTGCCAACCAAGGTTATAGAACCCAATTTGTCCTGTTATTTAACCTATAACTGGAGGGAAGAGACGAATTAATACTTTTCCAAAGGGTATCTGCGCGTAAGTGAATGCAACGAATTCAACTGGAATTCGAACACGGCTTTCCGATTTCTCGTTCCGAGTCGATATTCACTGCACCACAACGCACATCCTTTTATTTTCAGTGCCTAATTTTATCAATATTTTGAAGGCTTGCTGTAAAGAACTTTGAAGAAATTTTACTCGAAATCAATCTTAGCTGTGTGTCAGAATGGATGACGCTAGTCTCCGAGAGAGAAACACACTGAGCCTACTTGGTATCACTCTCTCAGATGAGCTTAAATGAAATGACTACATTGAATCGATAGCTGCATCTACTGCTAGGAATTTTGGGTCACTGTGTCGGACAAGGAAATCTTTCTTGACAGAATCCATTTTTCACATTTATAAATCTACCATTCGTTCGGGCATTGAATACTCTTCCCATATCTAGTCAGGTGCTCCTGCTATTCATCTTGAGATTCTTGACAAAATTCAAAGAAGGATCTAGAATATAATCGATCCTGACTTGACAGCTCGACTTCAGTCACTTTCTCACAGACGTGATGTGGCGTCCCTCTGTCTTTTCTTTATGTATTTTCATGGCAACTGCTCTAACGAGTTTTTACCCGGTTCCCCGATCATATATCACATTTACGTGTGCTGAAAATTGGCATTATATATATATATATATATATATATATATATATATATATATATATATATATATATAAAAACGATGTTATAATTATACTCGTCTCATAAACCTTCGTCAAAACTTTCGAATGAAGGGAAAAATTGTTGTAATAAATGAAAGAGCTTAGGGCATGAAAGTCAGTCAAAAGTGGTCGGACAGAAATCAGCACGAAGCCCAAAGAAAAAACCCGACACGAGTAATCATCTAACAAAAAGCGCTCAGTACAAAAGCAAACTAAATAGTTTAAATAGGTGCTATATATATATATATATATATATATATATGTGTGTGTGTGTGTGTGTGTGTGTGTGTGTGTGTGTGTGTGTGTGTGTGAAAATAACCTAGAAGATAAAATGTAAATTATTGTATTTGGTTGTATAATAATTGGAAAGTCAATCCCGAGATAGGGTAGTATAGATTTAAATTTAGTGAAAGTAGGGCAAGAAATCCCTACATATGAACATCGACAGGTAAACAATCTACCCCTTTTTATGAAATAAAAAGTTGTCTTGTTAATTTCCTGAAGTTTACCCTGATCTACAGACACCGGAATACGACCGCACGTTACAGCGACCGAAACGTCTTTATAATAACTACAAAGATGAGTATATTCGTCTGGATGTAAATACAAAAAAACAAAAAAAAAAACAAAAGAAATTCGTTTACATAATCTTGACTATTTGTAGATTTTTTCCTCTCTTTCTTTCCTAAAAGTTGTGTTAAAGTCTCGAGCATTTCAAATTTAAGCATCAGCCCACTTCGTTGTATGGATGATTTCTGTCAGATTAACATCAATCAAGAAATCTTTGTTGCTACCTTACAAATGAAAGTCAAAGAAAGCCGACCAAATAGTTTTTAAAAACCGTCTACCCTTTCTTATTATAGTGACACGTTTAAATAATAGATTGTTGTCCCAGTAGGAAACAGCATTTTGAAGATTAGGGGAAAATTGCTTGCGATGTCTCAAGTAGAAGATCATACAATAAACGAGTCTATGTCTGCGTTGTTTTATTTACAGAGACACGAAAAAGACTTTGATACAATTTGGAGATAAGCGGATGATATAAGTTATTGTACTTGTAATGGCTGAAGGATGGTAGTGATGATAGAATAAAACGAGGAAAAGATAAAGTTCGTCTGAAACGAGAGAAAGAAACCGAAATTAAATGAATAAGAGTGAATAAGAGAAAAAGAAAAGAATGAAAGAAGAGAAAATGAGGAAATAAATGGATAGAGAAGAAAGAAACAAGAAAAACAAAATGGATGTTTAGGAATGAACTGACGAAAACCTTAGAAAAAAAAAGAAGGGACTGCAGAAAGACGTTGAAAAAGAGTGAGAAAAATAAATAAATGTCCCGTGAGTGTGAAATTCTCCATACATTATATTTTCCAGAAATTCTAACTCTTTCTAATTCTGAGTATATGTGTTCATTTTATTATTTGTCTGAGATGAGGTAGGATTTACAGTATTTACATTATTCGGACTATTGTTCAAATCTTTGTTGCCATTTGTACGGTATTTCGGCCATTCTACACTCCGGCTTTCTTCAGGTGCTAGGAATTTCGAACAGAACCCTTTATTACAATCACTTGAGTATAAGATCTTCATTCTTTGCGTAGTAGCACCTTTTCTGGTAGTCATGAGTTATCTCCCTCTAACCCTCTAAGGTACTTGTTCATCACTGATGTAGCCTGGTATTGAACTTACAACTCTTTGGGTCAAGTCACAGAAACTAACCAACGTTTAAATCCATTGGGTCATGTTTCCTTAAGTGAATATAGACGCTGGTTAGTTCTCTTGACTTGACCAAAAGAGTTGTGAGTTCAATACCAGGCTACAGCAGTGGTGAACAAGTCACTTACAGGTTTAGAGGGAGATAACTAATGATTTCAAAAAGAGGCACTACTATGCAAGGAATGGATTTCATATATCCCAGTGATTGTAATAAAGGGTTCGGTTCAAAATTCCTAGCACCTGAAGAAGGCTAGAGCATACCCCAAAGTCGAGGACAATAGTCCGAATAATGTAAATACTGTAAGTGTTGATTTTTTTTTAAATTTTATTTTTTCTTAGACACTCCGTCAAGTATATTCTCAGTATTCTTTTTGCAGAACCATACTGCGGTTGCTTCCGGTTTTTACTTCGTCTATAAAGAGATTTTCAAGTATTTTCTGTCATGGAACAGGCTTGCCTCCCAGAGAGTAAAACACTACGCCTGCTTGACTTGACACTCTCAGCAGACCTCAAGTGGAATGACTATATCGAATCCATTGCTAAATCCGCTGCTATGAAAGTCGACTCTCTGTGCAGGGCCCGGAAGTTCTTTCCGCCTGAATCTATCCTGCACATATATAAATCTACCGTCCGCCCGTGTATTGAATACTACTGCCACATCTGGTCGGGTGCCCCTACTATTCTCCTTGGGGTTCTTGAAAAAATACAACGGAGAATCTGTAACGTTTTCGATACCGACTTGGCTGACCGCCTGCAGTCACTCTCTCACCGGCGTGACGTGGCTTCCCTGTGACTCTTCTATAAATACTTTCACGGCTTATGCTCCAATGAACTTAAATCACTGGTGCCCCCTAGGAATGAATTTGCACGAAATAATAGATTAGCAACTACGTCCCACACTTTTACAGTGAAACCGATGAAATGTAACCGCAATTTCTACTCCAATAGCTTCTTTTCTCGCACTTCCCACCTGCGGAATTTCCTTCCGCATGCTCGCTTCCCCGACGGCTACAACCTTTAGGGGTTTAAATGTAAGGTCAATAGACACCTCCTAACGCACTAACTCGCACCCATTCTCTCCAACACTCTTCCTATGTACCTCCTTGCTAGTCTGTCACCTTCCTTCTGACATTTCCTATACCCAATCGCTCTATGTAACCCCCTGCGCTATAGTGGCAGTGGAATGCCTTGCTTGGGGTGATATGATTATATATATATATATATGAGAACTAACATTACATACACATTTAGAGAGCCTTTCTTTGTTTCTAACAAGATCTTCCTGCTTCTTAGTCAGTTAGTTAAGTGCCATACGTGATGCAGGTTTAGGCGATAATGTCTTGAAAGTTACATGACTGACTTGAGAGAGAAGATTATCCCGCAGTAGATTGTCATTGCTTTATGCGGTAGACTGGTTGCCTGCTAAGGCTATAGAACCCAATTTGTCCTATTATTTAACCCATAACTGAAGGGAAGAGATGGAATAAGACCTTTCCCAAGGGTATTTGTGCGTAAGCAAATGCAAGGAATTCAACTGGAATTCGAACTCGGCACCCCAAGTTGTCGTTCCGAGTCGATATCCATTGCACCACAACGCACATCTTTCTGAGTACTTTGCCGAACTTTTAAAAATCATTTTCTTGCCCATCCAATGCGCAGTCAGATTTTGGTGTCACGTTTTGCATCCCCTGTTAAAATGTTTCGCATTGAAGGACTGTCCTTGTTTCATGTTGACCTTCCCAATTCGTAGTTTGCAACTGGGGTTTTTCCTGTTACTGACAACCATACATTCTATCTTTTTGCTGTTGGTAATGAGTCCACTTCTTTTTTTACATATTGTCATTTACTCCTTTGTCTTTTTAAGTCAGAGTCTTCTAAAGAGACAGAGCCAAATGGAAGTCCATGATTGCCTACGTCCCGAAGAAGAAGAATTCTTTTATCATCATAGTTATGTATGCTTAACATATACAATTTAGAAATTGCTCCTAGCGATGATAAAATCATGGTAGGGACCAAATAGAAATAAATAAAGAAAAAACAATACTAAGGTTATCGATAAAAGAGACCAAAGGAAAAAAAAAGAGGGATATATATATATATATATATATATATATATATATATATATAGAGAGAGAGAGAGAGAGAGAGAGAGAGGGGTGAACGACTTGTATTAAAAAACAGAGTAATAAGAAGTATCAGTGAACATTTTTTCAATCAGTCAGTTAAGTGCCATACGTGATACATACTTTGGGCGATCATGTCTCAAAAAAGACATGACTAACTGGGCAGAAGATTATCCCGCCGTAGGTTGCCATTCCTTTCTGCGGTAGACTGGTTACCAGCCAAGGCTATAAAACCCAATCTGTCCTCTTATTTAACACAGAGCTGGAGGGAAAAGACGGATTAATACCTTTCCCAAGGGTGTTTGTGCGAAAGTGAATGCATGGAATTCAACTGGAATTCAAACTCGGCAACCCGATTGGTCGCTTTGAGTCGATATCCACTGTAACAAAACGCACATCCAGAAAGGACCAAAGATGAATGGCATTCACGGATACAGAAGATGTCGATTGATGCTACATTTATATATTTGAAGATTGTAGGACCCTAGAAGTTATGCCAGGATTCGTCATCGGAGGCCACAGTTTAAACAACATAAGCTTCGCAGATGATACAGTGCTGATAGCAGACATGGAAAGAAAACTACAAGACCTCCTACAGAAGGTAGCTGAAGAGAGTGACAAGAAAGGATTACAAATAAACTGCAAGAAAACGAATGCATGGTCATCAGAAAAAAGGCAGACCAAAATGCCAATTACAGGTAGGGGATACTAAAATCAAGCAGGTACAAAAATTTAAATACCTGCGAAGTGTTCTAACAGAAAACGGAAAGTGCGACACCGAGATCTGTCGGTGTATTGGCATGGCGAAGAAAGCATTCCAGAATTTGAGTAAATTATTAAGAAACAGTACAATTTCGTTAGAAACAAAGAAGAGAGTACTAGATTGCTATGGAATGTCAGTTCTTCAATATGGCAGTGAATGTTAGACAATATCATCGTAGATGAAGGAAAAACTTGAAGCAACTGAAATGTGGTTCTACAGAAGGATGCTGCGGATATTATGGATCGAGCATGCGAGCAATGATGAGGTTTTGGAAAGGATGAAAACGAAAGGGAAATAAATACTAAACATCAGGAAGAGACAACTAAAGTTCCTGGGACATGCTATGAGGAAGGAGGGCTTGGAGAATCTGATACTAACAGGCCAGACAGAGACAGGGTAAAGCAGCGGATAACATATTTGAAGGACCTGATCAGGTAGATGACGGAACGAGGGTTGTGTGGTGTAAAAGGAGAAATCGTGCTAAGATCCACCAGGGATAGGGAGACAACGAAAAGTCATGATCGCCTACGTCATGAATTGAAAGGACAAATAGAAAAAGAAGTTATCATGGCAGCAAGTAAATGTATGGTCACAGTTTATAGGAGTCCTTTAGACTTCTATTGGAGTTCAGTAGAACTACTAGGCAGTTGATATTAGTCGGAAGTTAGCTGAATACTAAGAAGTCAGATTTCAGTGGAAGATTACCAAGTTCCTAACATTTTGTGTAGGTTACGTCGATTAGCAACCGACATAGCACGATTATAACCTTCAGTGCGAAAATTTCTCCACAACAGAGAGAGATGCTTAGAAAAATCTAAAGAAAATATGAAGAAATATTGAAAATTCGTTCGTAGCAAAGAAAGCTGTGCTCAATGTTTATGTCATGTCAGTCTTTCTATGTGGCAACGAATGGTGAACAATTTAATCACAAATGAAGAGAAGGTCTGAGTAAAGAGACGGATGCTGAGAATAACACGAACAGAGTATATAAGCAACAAGAAAGTTTAATGAAAATGGAAAGAACTAAAAACAACTGTGCATAAAATCAGAAAGGGAAAACTGAAATGTCTGGGACACAAGATTAGCAAAGCAGGCCTGAGAAATGTGTGACGATTACAGGTCAAGAGAAACAGTTGCACGCATAGAGTCTAATGAGCTTCTGTAAATCAATAGCAAAATGTTCATTAGGGTGACAGTAAAAGATCTACAAAGACAGGAAGCTGGGGATTCATAGTGATCTACGTTCTGAATAGACATACAACGTAGGAAAAAAAAAGGAATAAAAAAATCTGTGGGCACAAATTTAAACTCTTAATAATGATAATTAATCCTTGAAGAAATTCGTTTTCAATGAAACAATTTCAGTTCTTGTGCTTTGAATGAATGAGTAACAGTAAAACAGTTTAACTTTAAATATCGTTATTTAAATTTATATTTCTTTTCTTTCACAAAATAAATGGTAGTTTTCTAAGCCTATCTTAGATATGACAAGATACTAAAAGCATGGGTTACCTAATCTAGATCGAACTCATAATTCAGTTGTAATTAATCTAACGAGATAAGCTTACTAACTATTCAGTCCGTTAAGTGCCATACGTGATACACGCTTGGGCGATCATGTCTTGAAAGAGACATGACTGACTGGGCAGAAGATTATCACGCAGTAGGTTGAAATTGCTTTCTGCGGTAGACTGGTTGCCGACCAAAGCTATAAAACCCAATCTGTCCTGTTATTTAACCCATAACTGGAAGGAATAGACGGATTAATACCTTTCCCAAGGGTATTTGTGCGTAAGTGAATGATATGAATTAGGCTGAAATTCGAACTTGGCTCCCCGATTTCGAGTTCCGAGCCGATATTCAATGCACCACAACGCATATCCTAACTATTACACCACCCATATAAAATATATTTTTTCATTAAAAAAAAAAATTATCCTGAAAAATATTTTCAAAGTGCAAAATCGGTATCTTCGCATTTACCCATTACTAGTAGGATATATATTATATTCTGAAAAAAATATATACACACTTAAAAAAAAATGTATTTCGTAGTTCTCTAAAATTGCGATAACGGTGTTTACTTTAGCATCCAGAATTCCAAAAGGATGTCATATGTTGCAGAAAACCGATTACATTGGCAGGGTTAGATATATCTGAGACAAGAAATTGAAAATACATGTGCAGCAATTTTATTGGCCAACGTTGATCAGGAAGTAGTTCGCCGTACTAATAAATATCTAGAAGCTAAAAATCACCATTTTAATAATCTCTTGTGACTGTAGAATCCAAAAGTAATTTGAACCAATCTCGTGATAAATTTAGTAATTCACTATCTATACAAGTTTTTTATTCCTGAAGTGTGTATACATTGTTTTATACATAAACGAGTAAGCAGTTCAGCATTCACTACTATATAGAAGGGTTGATATTGCTTAATACTATAAAACATCCTTCTCTACTTCAAAGGGCTTTTTGAATTTAGGTGTTAAATTGTCGTCTATTAAAACATGGCAATCCATATTCATCTACATTAAAAATGTCTTTTACACAATGCCACTGAAAAGATTATGAATTTAAAACTGAAAACTGGCTTCCGCAAAGAATGAAAGACAACAACTGATGGCAAAGGAAGTTGTTTTGAGATGAGTTTCAAAAGGTGTAGTAATTTCGAAATATGTGTGAATTATTATTGAAATATTCGAGCCAGACAGAGAGCACGTGATATATGTAAAACGTGATATATGTAAAATGTAGAAAAATCCATTAAAATGTAACAAGCCATTTGGGTAACACCTGGTATTTTGTTTACAGATTTTATCGGAGATAGATTTGAAAAGCGATTGAATCGCTGAAAAAAATAATCTTCAGATTATTTTTAATAAATGTAACGAAAATCACTACAGTTGCTTAATATTCCAATCTGAACCTTACTTTTTCTCACTTAATTTCTGGATAATGTATTGCTTATAGGAATCGTGATACATAAGAATAACTTTATGAGAGTCAGTGAAGCTTTACAGTCGTACATTTTAAAACGCATGAGTGCGTCAAAAGTACAAGGCATGGTGATTTATAGCACTTCGAAAAGTTCAATCTGATAAGAATAGTTGCAATTTCATGTTAGGCAATTAATTTCTCATTTAGGGTATAGAATAAAATTACCCTATATCTGATGGATAATATATATAAATTTTTTCATCGCCGATTACACAACACAATCTTCATATATATATATATATATATATATATATATATATATATATATATATACATAAAAAGAAAATGCTTAAAGCTAGACCTTTAAATATCCAAGTTAAATAAATTAATACCTAAATAATTAAATCACATAGAATACATAGAAAGAAATACTAATTACATTAATAAAAATAACATAAGAACATTCAGAAATAGGATTAACACACAATAGTGTATTTGGCAATAAATTACATTACATAGGGTCCTTCATAGTTTACCTTACCTTACACACCTAGTTTTCCGAATAATTTAGGACATTCTCAAATTCAGAATTTCAAAAATTAAATATATTTTGCTTTCAGTTTACTCGTGTGTGTATAAACAAGTCAAAAAATAAATTCTAAATCTTGATAACGTTCGTTCCTCAAAGAAAAAAATGGTTTGGCACAGAAGATATTTTTGTTTGTCTTTTCTTATATATATATATATATATATATATATATATATATATATATATATATATAAATGTAAAAAATCAAAACATGAGCCAAAACCTACCGCAGTTTCACATTACTGTTCTTCAGGGCATGGGTATCGAGCACTTTATTGTTAAGGTTTCGTGGGGTTTCTTCTTTCTAACGGGTACTCGTCGATTTGTGTTTGTACGCCGTTGGTTTCTTTTTTGCCCCCCTGTCCTTGGAGGAGATTCTCTTCTGGGGGTTCAGGACAATTAAATTACAGTAAAGTTAGCGCAAGTTCTAGCGGTTTAGTTTCTTGTAATTGGTGTTGGTTTCACTGTGATTAGTAATATTATATATATATATATATAAACTTATCGTTATACTCGTTTCGAAAAACCCTCAAAGCACATACGCGGAAAAAAATGGTGGTAAAAAAAGAACGAGCTAAGCACTTGAACAAAGTAACCAGCCCAAAGAAAAAAAGCCGAGTAACCTAAAACAAAAAACGCTCAATACCCAAGTAGAGCAAACAAAGTAAATAACTAACCTGGAGAGCCAACGAACTTATCAAGGTTTCACCAAATTGAATTTTCAGGGAAAGTTGGCTAACTTTCTCTGAAGATCCAATTTGGTGAAACCTTGGTAGTTTCGTTGGCTCTCTAGATTAGTTATATATATATATATATATATATATATATATATATATATATATATATATATATATTAATGTATATTTAGGCAACAAACTTTCAATTAAACATGTTTCATTAGAAATGACCAGCAAGGAAAATTTATTAATTTTTTTATTCAATTTTTCCAGTATTCTTACATGTTTTCTTTTTTGATACAGATAAGGAATGCCAAAATTGTTCGCTTATTTTCAAGGTTTCAAGCGCTTTCAACCCCTTTACAGGCCATTTTCAAGGATATTTTTCTGGTGTTGTTATGGCCTTCTGTTTCGGTTTTACTCAATTTTTTCAGTTTTTAGTGTTTGCTATTTGAAAAGCAGAGTTTCTTGCATTGTTTTTGCTAGATAGGTGGCATGTAAGCGTCTACTCAGGGAAGTGGTAGTATGGCCAGTATAGTTAACTGATTTATGACAAGAAACACAATAATGTACAGGGCATTGAAATTCATACACTATATTAGACATTGCTAGTTTAGATTTGGTAGAATTGTTATTGTTAGAAACAACAATGTTCGATGTTTTCCATATTCTATAATATATAATAAATTTTAAATGTTTTTGTCGAATTACGGCGTTTAATAATTTTTCGAATAGAAAATTCGTCCTGTTGATAATTTATGTGCGTTTGACAGCAATAAAATATATCTTTTTCTGTGACTTGACCCAAAGAATTCTGAGGTCAATACCAGGCTACAACAGTGGTGAACGTGTAACTTACAGGGTTAGAGTGAGATAAATCATGACTACCAAAAGAGGCACTACTACGCAAGGAATGAAGATTATATACCCCAGTGATTGTAATAAAGTGTTCGGTTCGAAACTCCTAGCACCTGAAGAAGACCGAAACGTCGTACAAATGGCAACAAAGTTGAGGACAATAGTTCTAATAATGTAAATACTGGACAATTATATCTATCTATCTATCTATCTATCTATCTATCTATCTATCTATCTATCTATCTATCTATCTGTGCTAGCATTGTTTTTGTATATACACGTATAAGTCTGGTCTTTATAAGTGATTACATAGATGTAGACAGGCAAGTGTATGTATAGATAAGAAATTTATATGTATACGTAGAAGATTTTGTGTATATATCTTTATACAAGCAGGAGTGTGCATATATAAACATATATGTGTGTGTAAGTATGTAAATATATACATATTTTGTGAGTATATGCAAGATTTGTTAGTATATTTGTGTAAATATGTGCATTAAATACATGCGTATAAGTTCGATCTTCATAAATGTGTATGTGATTATGCGAACACAGTATTTATATGTGGATATGGATGGATGTGTGTATGTGTGTATATGTAGGTGTAGCAAAAAAGAAGAGACGTAGAATAGCTAAACAAAATTAGTTAGAGCTTTGGCAGCCTCCAAATTACCAAATTTAAGTGAAAATCACAATGAGAAAAATCTACGCTAGAGGAAGTACATGAAAAATGATTTCCTAACAGCTTCCTTAATAATGAATGTGAAGCTACATTAGCGGACACTAATGGCTATAAGTTTGTGTCATGGAAATAGTCAACATTTTAGAGCACAACAGTAGGAATGTATAACAATGATTGATCGGAAGTCCATCAAAATTTGTGAATGTTTCCTCAAAATGATAATCCTTCACATATTTCAAAACTAATTATTGTCCACCGCGACAAAAATTTTTCATAGACACCAAATTAAGTAAGTGGCTTCAAGGTTAACCTATATATCGATTAAATGCAAAATTTGTCTAACGTTGAAAAAGGAATGGGCAACCATGAACTGTTGACTTCTGTGTGAATGATCATAATGCATGCACATCTATCTATCTATCTATCTATCTATCTATCTATCTATCTATCTATCTATCTGAAAGATTTAAGAGGAATATATATGTGGTCAACCATGAAGTGTTCATTTATATTCTAACTTTCTTCATATCTATCTATCTATCTATCTATCTATCTATCTATCTATCTATCTATCTATCTATATGAAAGATTTAAGAGTAATATATAGGTGGTCAACCATGAAGTGTTCATTTATGTTCGAACTTTCTTCATATCTATCTATCTATCTATCTATCTATCTATCTATCTATCTATCTATCTATCTATATGAAAGATTTAAGAGTAATATATAGGTGGTCAACCATGAAGTGTTCATTTATGTTCGAACTTTCTTCATATCTATCTATCTATCTATCTATCTATCTATCTATCTATCTATCTATATGAAAGATTTAAGAGGAATATATATGTGGTCAACCATGAAGTGTTCATTTATATTCGAACTTTCTTCATATCTATCTATCTATCTATCTATCTATCTATCTATCTATCTATCTATCTATCTATCTATCTATATGAAAGATTTAAGAGGAATATATATGTGGTCAACCATGAAGTGTTCATTTATGTTCGAACTTTCTTCATATCTATCTATCTATCTATCTATCTATCTATCTATATGAAAGATTTAAGAGTAATATATAGGTGGTCAACCATGAAGTGTTCATTTATGTTCGAACTTTCTTCATATCTATCTATCTATCTATCTATCTATCTATCTATCTATCTATCTATCTATCTGAAAGATTTAAGAGGAATATATATGTGGTCAACCATGAAGTGTTCATTTATGTTCGAACTTTCTTCATATCTATCTATCTATCTATCTGAAAGATTTAAGAGGAATATATATGTGGTCAACCATGAAGTGTTCATTTATGTTCGAACTTTCTTCATATCTATCTATCTATCTATCTATCTATCTATCTATCTATCTATCTATATGAAAAATTTAAGAGGAATATATATGTGCTCAACCATGAAGTGTTCATTTATGTTCGAACTTTCTTCATATCTATCTATCTATCTATCTATCTATCTATCTATCTATCTGAAAGATTTAAGAGGAATATATATGTGCTCAACCATGAAGTGTTCATTTATGTTCGAACTTTCTTCATATCTATCTATCTATCTATCTATCTATCTATCTATCTGAAAGATTTAAGAGGAATATATATATGGTCAACCATGAAGTGTTCATTTATGTTCAGAACTTTCTTCATATCTATCTATCTATCTATCTATCTATCTATCTATCTATCTATCTATATGAAAAATTTAAGAGGAATATATATGTGCTCAACCATGAAGTGTTCATTTATTTGTTCGAACTTTCTTCATATCTATCTATCTATCTATCTATCTATCTATCTATCTGAAAGATTTAAGAGGAATATATATGTGGTCAACAATGAAGTGTTCATTTATGTTCGAACTTCTTTCTTCATCTATCTATCTATCTATCTATCTATCTATCTATCTATCTGAAAGATTTAAGAGGAATATATATGTGCTCAACCATGAAGTGTTCATTTATGTTCGAACTTTCTTCATATCTATCTATCTATCTATCTATCTATCTATCTATCTATCTATCTATCTATCTATATGAAAGATTTAAGAGGAATATATATGTGCTCAACCATGAAGTGTTCATTTATGTTCGAACTTTCTTCATATCTATCTATCTATCTATCTATCTATCTATCTATCTATCTATCTATCTATATGAAAGATTTGAAAAGGAATATATATGTGCTCAACCATGAAGTGTTCATTTATGTTCGAACTTTCTTCATATCTATCTATCTATCTATCTATCTATCTATATGAAAGATTTAAGAGGAATATGTATGTGGTCAACCATGAAGTGTTCATTTATGTTCGAACTTTCTTCATATCTATCTATCTATCTATCTATCTATCTATCTATCTATCTATCTATCTATATGAAAGATTTAAGAGGAATATATATGTGGTCAACCATGAAGTGTTCATTTATGTTCGAACTTTCTTCATATCTATCTATCTATCTATCTATCTATCTATCTATCTATCTATCTATCTGAAAGATTTAAGAGGAATATATATGTGGTCAATCATGAAGTGTTCATTTATGTTCGAACTTTCTTCATATATCTATCTATCTATCTATCTATCTATCTATCTATTTTTCTGAAAGGGTTCACTGAAATTTTTTAAAATTATACAATAGGCGAAATCACTTTTCGATAATAGCGTTCGATTAAAATAAAGAGAAATTCAAAATTGGTATATTTCAGATGTTTGACGGTGTGAATGAAAGAAACTGGAAAGTTGACTTTAAACGAATATTTTAATCTATTTACATTCACAGTGATCGTAATAAAGGGTTTGGTTCGAAATTCCTATCACCTGAAGGATTATGGAGCGTACAACGGGAAAAAAGTTGTAAAAATGACAATGAAGATGAGGATAATGGTCCGAATAATGTAGATAGTATAAATAGTACCTCATCTCAGATGTATAGACGAATATATTAATGTTCGGTAATACATGGTATGGCAAAATACCTCTTACATTTTAAGCAGACACCTGTATGATGCTAGGGAATTTAGGCAAAGTAAAATAATAGTGGCTTCATCTAGCTAATATCTCAATATTTCTTTCAGATACCACCAATTACTATCATGGCTTTGACCAGTGGACACTGTGCATTTCAGTTTGTTTTTCATTTCATGTTACGTCTGAATGATGCTATTCCGGATAGAAAATCGGTGTAAACCATCCGTCCATGCATAGAATACTGCTGACATATATGGTCAGGCGCCCCTGCTGTTCATCTCAGTGTTCTCGACAGGCTCCAAAGGAGCTGTCTGGCAGCTTGACTCTAGCCACTTTCTCACGGGTGGGATGTGGCTTCCCTCTGTCTATTCTACAAATACGGCTTAATGGTTTCTGCTCCGACAAACTTAAGTCACTGGTGCCCACACCACTAGAATTTACGCGTGCAACCAGACTAGCAACAAGGTCCAAAAATCAACCAAATGCAGCCTGTCAATTCTACTCCCTCAGCTTCTTTTCTCGCACTTCCCGCCTGTGGAACTCCCTTCCGTATACTTGCTTTCCTGACAGCTACAACCTCAGGAATTTAAATGCAATGTCAATACCCATCTCTTAACCATTTGACTCTTTCTACATCACCCTGTATAACTTGTTATTTTCCTTTCTCCGTACCTTCGCAACTGTCTTCACGCCTGTGTTTCCATCATTCTTTTGTCCTTTCTCTGATACCCCCTGTAACTGGTGCATCTTTCTCTTCACTCTCCTATGGTCTAAACTTTTACTGTTATGTAGCCCCCATGCGCATCAGTGGTGGTACCACCTTTCTTGGGGTGAAACGATTATAAAAACAAAACAAAACAAAAACCGTGCGTTGAAAATTTCAAGGCGAC
This sequence comes from Ascarosepion bandense, assembly GCA_037127315.1. Classification (NCBI taxonomy): domain Eukaryota; kingdom Metazoa; phylum Mollusca; class Cephalopoda; order Sepiida; family Sepiidae; genus Ascarosepion; species Ascarosepion bandense. The sequence continues at coordinate 1,423,832 of JBBBDQ010000115.1, forward strand.
AGTTTCAGTGCTTAAAAGAAAGCCATCTGCGAGAACTTGAAGCATTCGAATTTCTGGGTGATAGGAAATGTTAGTAATAATCTAAAATAACCTAATTGCGTTTAGCATGAAACATTATCGCATCTGGGTGTCTACTTTTATATTTACACATGATCTATGCTTGATATTGTGCACTTTAATCTATGAATATAGCCTATATTAAAACTATAAGGTCATCTGTTGATCTCTGCCTTTTCTTAAACATAACTTACTTCCGCTTTTAAACATTAATATTGTAACTTCTTACTTCCTCTTTCAACAATAAAATGTTTTCTTTCTTCCCCTTCCCCCCCACTATTCCCCCCCGTATGGATAAATTAAATCCATTCATTTTCGTAATAAAAATGGGTCTGAAGAGTTGAATATTTCTCGAAATAAATTATTACCGATGGATTTATAAAATGTGTCGAATTCATTTTTCATTATAATACACTGTTAATTTCTAACATAGAGTTCTCACCTGATTAATATCCTACGTGAAATTATCCTTACCAAATATTAAAGATACTACGTACCTCTCTCTCTTTATATATATATATATATATATATATATATATATATATACACACACACACACACAAATGAATATATATAAGGAACGATAAATTATAATACATCTTTATCTTATGTCTATAGCACGACACGGAATCTTATGTTCTATGCAATCATCAGGTGCACATTATGTACTGGTACATAATATGCACCTGATGATTGCATAGTTTTGGGAGGCATGCCCATTTAATACCACCTTTAATGTGCGGTTAGAGAGGAAGGACTGGATGAGGTCAAACAGATGTCCAGTTATCCCATAGCTCCGCAGTTTGCACAAGAGGCCAGCATGCCAGACCCTGTCGAATGCTTTTGAGATATCCAAGGCAACGGTTCGGGCTTCACCATTCTTGTCGAGTGCCTGGTATATGTACTCGGTAATGGTCGTTAGCATATCAGCAGTAGACCTGGTGAAGCGAAACCCATACTGTTTGTCAGAGAGAAGCCCGTTGGTCATAAGGTGCTGAATCACCTCGGCGTTGATAATGGCTTCGAAAACTTTGCCAAAGATTGGAAGGAGACTAATAGGACGGTAATCGCCAGAATTCTTAAATATAGGTACTACGCAGGAGGACTTCCAACAGGCAGGAAAGCAGGAAGCAGATAGGCAGAGGTTATAGAGTTTAGAGAGGACAGAGGAGAGTTCTGGGGCACATTTCTTCAGTATTATGACTGGGATTCCGTCACCGCCGCTCGCTTTGAGTGGGTCAAGTTGCGCAATTATCTTGGCGACCAGCGAGGGTGAAATGTGGACGTTATTTAGTTAAGCCTTAGTTCTGGGTGGGAAGTCTGGTGTAGGTATTCCTAACGAGTCCAGTGTCGAATTGGTTGAGAATCTACGGGCAAAGCATTCAGCCTTGTCGGCTGGGGAGGTGAGAACTTCAAATTCATTGATTAGTGGGGGATCTGTTTTATTACATCGAGCATTGTTTTATTATCAGTAGAATATATTTATACATGCCTGTGTACCTGCGCACATACCCAGATACATATTTATTGATATGAATAACTCTCTCTCTCTCTCTCTCTCTCTCTCTATCGTTGTGAGAAACGAATATTAGATAGTTTAATCATTTTATGAATCATCGAAATTACTTGAATTAATTTCATATGACGAGTACATTCCTAAATTCGAAAGATTTGACGCCATAGAAACTTACTTAACTTTTAGAAATAGAGCCAGGAAAATAAAAGATGAATATATTTAAATAAAAGAATATTTATTTGAAATCTTCAAAAATAAAAGTGTAATTGTGCGTTTTGCATATGACATTAAATTTGTTTCACCTTTTTATTATTATTATTCAGACATTGGATATTTCTTTTCAGTTGCTTAGCCTTTTTATTGTGCAGATATATTGAATGGAAGAAACACAGATCGATATATATATATATAGTTTAAGCTGACAGAAATCTAACTTTAATCGATAATTTCAAAGACAGCAACCTTTGATCAACAATTGCCGATTTGAAGTCCGTCGATCTTTTGACTCTTTGTAAAATCAGGTCTTCTGTCTTTAATCTGCGAATTAATATGTAACATTGTCGCTCTTTTCAATTGCTAATTTTCACGTATTTTGAAATGCTTCCACCCTTTACGCATCGCTTCAAGGTTTAATGCTCTCCACAAATTCCTGTCTTTTTTAACTCTTAGAAATGTTTGTCTCTTTTTGTTAGTCAGTTAAGTGCCATATGTGATACACGCTTGTGCAATCATGACTTGAAAAAGACATGCCTGAATGGGCAGAAGTTTTCACGTAATTGCTTGCCATTACTTTCTGATTCTGCTGTAGACTGGTTGCACACCAAGGCTATAGAACCCAATCTGACCTGTTATTTTAATCCATAGCTGGGGAGGAAAGCAACGGAATAATATCTTTCCCAAGGGTATTTGTGCGTAAGTGAATGCAACGAATTCAGCTGGAATTCGAACTCTGGCCTGACATATAGATGGCTCTACTAATAAAAATCCTTATGACTTTTATGAAGTAATAATCTTCAAATGGCACGTGACAGAATTTGGTCCCAGTTAGATTATTATTTTACAAATTACAGTCATTGAAGTTAAAGCTACTGTTGCACATTTTTAAAACTTTGAAAAAATCTGAATTTAGTTTGTTGATAATGTATTGCTTTCTGATGGGAAAAATACTGTTCAAGCAAAGCAGTTGCTTGATAAAGGTTATTTGGACAGTGCTCCGACGGAAACAACGTGTAATAGGTGGTATACTGATAGTGAACGCGGTCGTACAGACATATGATGCTGAACGCTCAAGTCACCAAAAATCTGCAGTGTGTTCCAGCAAACACAAAAAAAAAAATGCACAAATTTGTTTTGAGAGTTCGGAAATTGAAGTTGCGTGAGATAGCAGAGGAGCTGAACATATCAGAAGGCAGTGTATTCACCATTTTGCATGAAGGTTTGTCAATGAGAAAGCAGGTTCAAAATAGGTGTCGCGTTCGCTAACAGTCAATCAAAAACAACAACGCGTCGACGATTCAGAGCGTTATTTGCAACTGTTTCATTGCAACCATTAGGGGTTTTTGTGCAAATATGTGACAATAGATGAAACATGGATCAACCACATCACTCCGGAGTGAAGTCGGCATTCACTTGAGTGGACAGCAACAGGTGAAAAACGTCCAAAGCGACCAAAGACGCAAACATCAGCAGGCAAGGTTTTGGCCTCCGTATTTTGAGATGCGCAAGGTATTTTTTCATTGATTACCTTGAGAAAGAAAAAAACCATCAATAACGAATATTATATAGCATTATTGGTGCAATTAAAAGAAGAAATCGCCAAGACAAAAGTGATATTTCGCCAAGACAACGCACTGTGTTACAAGTCGATTGCAACGATGGTAAAACTACATTAATTACACTTCGTATTGCTTCCACATCCACCCTATTCTTCAGATCTCGATCCTAGTTTACTACTGGCTGTTTGTAGACCTCAGAAGAATGCCCCAGGGAAAGAGATTTGACTCTAATGAAGAAGTGATATCGATAGGCGTATTTTGAGGTCAAAGACAAATCGTTCTACAAAAAAGGTTTTGAATTGTTAGAGAAGCATTGGAATCAGTGTATCACCCTAGAAGGAGACTATGCTGATAAATAAAGTTAAATTTTGATTCAGAGTTTTTGCTTTATTAGTTAGGTCCGGGATTTATTGAGAGATGTGTTACTTGCCTGATTCACTGCTATGTCGGAGGATTGGTATTACATATTTCAGCGCCATTTTCTTTTTCTTAAGGAAATTTTCCCATTTCTTAATATTTAGCTTTTGGAAGGAAACTTTCACTATTTGAACACGCCTTTGGATTTCGATGTGACATTTTCCGTTGTTTTTTATAACCTTTCCCATGTCACCGAATTTATATAATTGCTTAATTCTGCTGTCTCAAATTTTTAGGTCGGAGCTTGCGCTTTCATATGTTAACGATTGTTGTATGTTCTTCGATAGAACGACGATTATTAATTCGAAGTGCTAAAACTTGTTGTCTTCTTTTTTTATAAAATTGAATGTCTATTTCCCAATGTGAAGATCAACACAGCTATGTAAATAGATGTATTCAATATATCTTTTTTTTCGCTCTTCAGGTGATGTGGCTATAGAGTAGGAGGTAGAGTCGGTGGGGGTCATACACGCATAAGTTAACCAGAGAACGTGGACTCGTTCACCGTTTTCCCTGTGTCTTTCTCGGTATGGGTTTTGATCACAACTGTCGACTGAGTGACTACTACTAATAATCTTGTCTTTTTTATAAGCGACTACGTCATCTTTTAGATACATTCTTTGTAAACATTTTAAGGCCCACATTATCTGACCTAAACTCGTTTTAAAACAATCAAATTCCCGCATTCTTAACTTTGAAAACAACCTGTTATTTTCAAAACAATGTCTATTTTTCTCTTGATAGCCAGTTTTCATATTTTTCCTGTTTCATAAAATTACACTACTTTTCGAAATTACTCACCAGCTTTGATAATACATAACACAAACATTCTTACTTCTTACAAAAGGTGATTATTCATTAATTCTATCCTAAATTACCGCAAGTGTATATAGAGTTGCGCAAATAGGTAGCTTTCCTTCTTTTTTATGATTTCACCGCAAGCAAGGTTGCAATTTCACTACGATGTAGGGTTCACGAGAAGTGAAAATGAAAGAACACCGAGATTGCGGAAAAGACAAAAGCTGACCAGGGTTCAAGAAAAAAAAATGGCGATTGACGTTTCATTTAAACTTTTGAAGATTGTAGCTATAAGCAAGCGGAATGGTGTTCCACGGGTGGGAAATGCAAGAAAAGAATCTGTTGGAGTAGAAGTGTGGGTTACATTTAATTGTTTCAACAGTAATTTTTTTTTTTTTTTTTTTTAATCATTTCACCCCGAGCAAGGCAGAAACGCCACTGATGTGCAGGGGGTTACATAAGTGTAGAAAGATTAATTAGAAAAGAGTGAGGAGTACAAGCTAGTTAGAAAGGAACAATAGAAAACTGAGAAAGCAGGTGCAATGACAGGTACATGGGCGGAGAGAAAGGGAAGCTTATACAGGGGAGGGGAGAGAGAGCTAGAGGCCAGTGGTTAGTAGGTGAGTATTAACTTTGCTTTTAAATTTCTGGAGGTCGTAGCCGTCAGGAAAGCAAGAATACGGGAGTGAGTTCCACAGGCGGGAAGTGCGAGAGAGGAAGCTGCAGGAGTAGAATTGTCGTCTGCGTTTGGCTAACCTGACTGTGAATGGGTGGGACCCAGTTGCCAGTCTGGTTGAACGGGTAAACACCTGTTGAGGAGGCATCAGTGACTTAAGCTCATCCGAGCAGAAGCCATGAAAGTATTTATAGAAGAGACAGAGGGAGGCCACATTTCGACGATGGGAAAGTGGCTGCAGACGAGTCGCCAGATCAGTACCTATCACATTACAGACTCTCCTTTGGAGCTTGTCAAGAACACTGAGGAGAACGGCAGGGGCACCTGACCATAAATGGCAGCAGTACTCCATGCACGGACGGATGGTTGACTTGTATATATGCAGGATGGATTCAGGTGGAAAAAACATCCTGGATCGACATAGTGACCCAATCTTCTTAGCAGTAGATTTTGCTATGGATTCAATATAGTGCTTCCATTTGAGGTCTGAGGACAGGGTAAGTCCGAGGAGGCGTAGTGTATTACTCTCCGGGAGAATCATCTGGTCCATGCTTATGGGAGGCAGAAGAGGTTGCCTGTAATGGTTGACAGACAACAGCTTGGTCTTAGAGGAATTAAAGTTGACAAGCCACTTCTTGCCCCAGTTCACCACAGAGTGTAGATCCCGCTCAAGGTCAGCAGCGAGATTATGTCTGTCCGCCACGACAGGTTTCTTACTGGAGCGGGAGTATATTGTAGTGTCATCTGCGTAGATGCCTACTTGGGACCTGATCTCATCTGGGAGGTCGTTGATGAAAATAAGGAAGAGCGTTGGGCCCAGGATAGAGCCTTGTGGGACACCAGCATTCGTGCTGTAGGACGAAGAGGCACGCCCATTCAGAACGACCTTCATTTTGCGGTTATTTAAGAAAGATTGGATTAGGTCAAGCAGGCGACCGGTAATACTAGCTGGCCATCTAGTAGCATGCGTAAATTCATATAGTCGAGCCGCCAGGGAATAAAGCCCGTCAAAGCAGTTGCCATGAAATATTTGTAGAAAAGACAAAGAGAAGCCAGGTCACGTGTGTAAGAAAATAACTGAAGTCGAGATGTTAAGTCAGGAACGATTACATTGCAGATCCTTCTTTGGATTTTGTCAAGAATCTCTAGATGCACAGAAAGAAAACCAAACCAGATATGACAACAGTAGACTACACAGGCGAATTGTAGATTTGAAATTGAGCAAGATGAATTCTGATAAGAAATATTTTCTGTGTCCCAACATTCCTAGCAGTAGATGCAGATGTGGATTCGATACAGACGCTCAACTTCATGTCAGTGGAAAACGTAAGGCCAGGAAAGTGTATTGTTTTGATCTCCTCGAGTCTAGCGCTAGCCATGTTGATAACAGGCAGAGAAAGTTTGTATGTGGTAGTTAAATGAAAGCAGTCTCAAACTCACTTCACCAGCATGAGTACTCCTCAAAGTATCTAGATGACATGCGCCTGGCAGCTGATCCTACCAATGAGGTAGCTCTCACAACTCAATGAATAGCTGGAATCACTTATTACATCCAACGCAAAACTAGAAACGCACGAGACAAGGCCCTAAATGTATTTCAATGTACCAATGTTAAAGATGCTTAAAAAATGGTCGCTTTCTTGTAGCTTTTTGAGTAAAAAAAGCCTGCCACGTTTTATCTTCACACGAACTAAAAATATTGCTTGTTCAAGACAATTTCAGACTCATTTCTTTCCAAGTAAATTCGTTTTATCCACTTTTTGCTGCATCTGTTTGTTTTTTTCCAAACTTATTTACTTATGAAAAGATATTTCATACACACCTATCTTAAACTAGCAGTATAGACCGGCGTTGCTCGGGTGCAATGAAAGCTTTAAAACTAATCCATGGTCCAGGAGCTCAGACTCTTTGGACGTTGGCACGAAAGACTAAAAAGCAATAGTTGTTTCCAGTTAAAGCGAAACCGTAGACTGAAAGAAAAATGAATGTGATGTAAGTCAAATTTTGATTTCCTGGTATCGATATCAAATAAGTTTTTTTTTCGTGGTAAACTGAATTTTAAAGGCTAAATAAATCCTCTGAGTAAATGGTATGATGGCTGATACTAAGAACTACAATTATACCTGCTTAGAGTCAAACCCGAAGCAAAAACTAAAATAAAAGGGCTGAAATAATTACAGACATACAGGTAGATAAACAGACACACACACAAACATCTTGCCTCTTACATATATATATATATTATCGATTTTCTGCACTATTGTAAGAACTGCAATTTTGAAACTACTGAATATCGTTTCTTATGTCTTTGTCTATGAGAGTATTAAATTTGATTAAAATCGGACCACTCTTTCTATAACCCGATTTTTCGATTATCGATTTTCGATATTTATCGGGGTACCTCGACACAAAACCTAGTTAAGAACACTCGCAGACGCTTATAGTACAATTGTGTAAATTTTCAAGAAAATCGGTTCAGCCGTTTCGGAGTCTATAGGTAACGGACAGACAGACACACACACACACAGACAAAGTTCCATTTATAAATAAGTTTAGATAACCGAGTAGTAATCAAGCCTCGATGCACCTCTGTCTTGGCCTTGTGTAAGACTAAGTTAATTTTAAAAAGTCGTGATAAGAAAATGATTAAAAAGCAAAATCTTTTGACGAAAAATAAAACATTCTTTCCTGTAATGCATTATTGATACGCTCAAGTTATCGAAAAATGAATTTTGTGTTGATAGTCTATTTATAATTCAAAAATTCACAGTGAATGACAGCTATCATATTTCATGAGATATAGAATGACTTTCTCTGGATGGAACTCATGTTTCTATTTAACAGTTTCACAAATCTATTTCCATCTTTTTAGGAGATTAATTCCTTGCATACACTTACGCGCAAATAACCTTGGGAAAGGAATTAATCAGTCTCTTCCCTCCAGTTATGGGTTAAATAATAAGACAGATTAGGTTCTATAGCCTTGGTTGGCAACCAGTCTACCTCAGAAAGTCATGGCAACCTACTTCGGGATAATTTTTTGCTCGGTCAATCATGTCTCTTTTGAGACATGATCGCCCAAGCTTGTATCACTTATGGCACTTGACTGTCTGACTTAATAGCATGATTTCTAATCACTAATAATCTGATTCGATTGATTGCTTCGTTATTTTCGGTTTATCAACCCTTTGCTGATCATTTAAATCCAGAAAAAACTTGTAAATTTAAGAAAGTGTTTAGGAAATAATAATAGTTTAGTGGTACAAGTCTTACTAATGAATCCATAGTTGGGGTATAATAAAGGAATTCACACCTGCTCAATTATATTTGCGCGTAAGTGTATAATCAAACCGAAACAGAATTGGAACTCGGCTCTCTGAGTTACAATTCCGAGTAATTTTCCATTACACCATCCGCACATCTAAACTTACAGCCTCTGGTATACTTAAGCGGTCCCCCGTCTAGGAACTAACCCGGCCCGATGTTGCTTAACTTCGGTGATCGTACGAGTATGGGTGTTTCAACGTGATGTAGTTGGGTAAAGAAAAAGTTTTTCATTTTTCATGCATTCACGAAGAGGCTGCATACTTTGAACGTCTGTTGTGTCTCAAGTTCATTTCCGACCTAAAGGGAAAATTACTCTATCAGATCCATTGCTAACGATACAGAGAACGTGGCCTGATCAAGCTATTGTTCAAAAATGTTCCTGATTCCTTTTTCCAACACCTAGTTTTACAAAAATCGGATTAGACAGAAAAAAGAGTACTACTACCCTACCTTAGCTAGAGCCGATTACTTTTAAACCGGTGAACGGTCTAAGCATTAGCATCATTTTCAGGTCCTCGGTTGCAACAATCGTTGGACAATTGAGGCAGAAAAAACAGATAGCTTCGTCCAGTCTGATCTGTTGTTGGTAGCTCTCAGGGGTGTTGGTATTATGATGTACGTCCACTCTTTTTCTAAGAGTAGAGAGAGTGTGTATGTTCTACATCAAGATGGTTGTACCTGCTGTTGGTACCTTTATGTTGTTTGTTCCATTCGACCATTCAGGAATGAGTCAATGGGACGTGCGCCCGTTATTGATCCAGGCCTAGCCCAATCTAGTACAGTTTTGCTTTGATTTTTCTTCCTGGTCCTTTCAGTTGGCTTTCATATAGCTTGCATGTGTTCATCTCCTCTTACAGAACTTTCTAAATAACTGACCAAAATCAACGCTGATCTCCATCAGTGATCAGACTTGAACTGGTATTTTAGTGGTAATCTGACTGCAGATCCTTATTTGTCAAGTAAAATCTAGTGTGACACAAGACTGCATGCCAGTTAAAAAAGTCTGATTCCTCGCAATTATCCAGCAGATAATCAAGAGTTTTCATGATTAATGCTGATTAACTTCCGTAGCTAAACAGAAACAGGCGTTTTAACAATATTTGACAGTAATGATTTATCAAAGACTGAATCAGTCAATTAGGTGCCATGCATGATACACGCTTTGGACGATCATGTCTCGAGAGAGACATGACTGAGTGGGCAGAAGATTATCACGCAGTAGGTTGCCATTGCTTTCTGCGGTAGACTGATTGCCAGCCAAGGCTATAGAACCCAATCTGCCCTATTATCTAACCCATAACTGGAGGGAAGAGACGGATTAATGCCTTTCCCAAGGATATTTGTGCGTAAGTGAATGCGAGGAATTCCACTGGAATTCGAAATCGGCTTCCCGATTTGTCGTTCCGAGTCGATATCCACTGCACCACAACGCACATCCCGGTCACTGAACACCTTCCCGATTATTAAAAACCTAGAGACTTGTTTTCAGTTAAGAGTTGCATTCCGAAACACTTCATTTGCGAATTGAACTTAAGGATCATTAATACAGAATTTGATTCAAACCAGTTCCACATACATTTGAACTTGTGCTTAAAACTAAGCAACAAAAGAGAAACGCACTCTTAATCTTTTTACAACTTCTCGAGTACAACGAATGATAAATATGACGGCTAGAAAGCAGCTGGTGATGTATAATTCATCTTTCACCTTGTGTATTGTTTTCACGACATTCATCCAATTAAAATAATATATGTGATGATCGAATGTCGGCATGATTTATGTGAGGCCAGGTGCAAATATCTTTGGTTTGTGAGTACTTTAAACTAGGTTTTACTTTATTTGATTACTAGCAGTATAGCCCGGCGTTGATCGGGTGTAATGAAAGCTTTAAAACTAATCCATGGTCCAGGAGCTCAGACTCTTTTGACGTTGGCACGAAAGACTAAAAAGTAATAGTTGTTTCCAGTTGAAGCGAAACCGTAGACTGAAAGAAAAATGAATGTGATGTAAGTCAAATTTTGATTTCCTGGTATCGATATCAAATAAATTTTTTTTTCGTGGTAAACTGAATTTTGAAGGCTAAATAAGTCGTCTGAGTAAATGGTATGATGGCTGAGACTAAGAACTACAATTATACCTTCTTAGAGCCAAACCCGAAGCAAAAACTAAAATAAAAGTGTTGAAAAAATACAGACATACAGGCAAATAAGCACACACACACACACACACACACACACACACACACACACACACACACACACACACATCTTGCCTTATATATATTATCGATTTTCTGCACTATTGTAAGAACTGCAACCTTGAAACTTCTGAATATAGTTTCTTATCTCTTTGTCAATGAGAGTATTAAATTTGATTAAAATCGGACCACTCTTTCTATAACACGATTTTTTCGATTATCGATATTTATGGGGGTATCTCGACACAAAACCTAGCTAAGAACACTCGCAGACGCTTATAGTACAACTGTGTAAATTTTCAAGAAAATCGGTTCAGCCGTTTCGGAGTCTATTGTTAATGGACACACACACAGACGCACACACAGACACACACACACAGACACACAGACAAAATTCCATTTATAAATAAGTTTAGATAAGCCGAAGAAAAAAAAAGGACTAAATAAATATAAAAAATAATCCTTTAAGAAAAGTGATAGATTTTGAACAGGTATCAGAAGGAAACATTTGAATATTTGATGGCGACGTTATGTCTCCATTCATGTTCCCACAGAGCCTCAGACTTAACATGGACGCCTACATCATGGGTCTTAACGATATAAAGCCCTGGGGAGTGTGGCTCCTAGAAGACACTATGTCTGGCAACAGGACTCTGCATCATGTCACACAAGCAGGAGAACCCATTTATGGCTGTTAGACACTTTTTTGACAACCAGTACAGCTGAGCACATTATTTCCCCTTGATTGTTATGTGTGCAGTGAAGTTGAGCGAGAGACTGATAAAACTTTAAGTTTTAAAGATAAAACTTTTTAAGATAAAACTTTAAGTTTAAGTTGAGCGAGAGACTGATAAAACTTCTGGTAACACCAAAGATGAACTGAAGGCAAGAATTATGGTAGTTTTCACCAACTTGTCAACTTGAACAAGGAAACCCTTCAGAGGAGTTGCAGGAGATTCCGAAGTCGTCTAGAGGTTGTGGTGGAAAACAATGGCGAGTTTATTAAATAAATTACTCTTTTGTATTTTAAGATATTTTTGTGTAACTTTGGTATATATATCTGTCAAAATGAGATGTCAATTTTATATTAATTTTTGCGTAATTTAGACGACAATTTATCCATTGAACTTTCAATATGAACAGAAAAAGTTGCAGATAAAGAATGAGAGAAGAATCAAAAAAGAAAAATAAAGTTTTTTCTCCGTTTACTTGTAATTAATGAAAATATTTGTCGCCGAAGACCATGGTCGTTACTGTTTATATATCTTAGCATAAGCAGGTAATTATAGGGAAAGAAGCTATTTCTGTGCACTCAGAACCATTCTTTTTGTTTACCAAGTGAAAAAAAAAACAATATTCAAGATAAAATTGAGCGGAGATATTACAGAATGCAACAAAATGAAATCAGTACCGTTATAAAAGTCATGGAAGAAAATCAATCACTGATTCACAAACACGAAAAAAGCCATGGTATTTTAATTGATTTGAGGTTTATTAAACGCAAGATATCAGATGAATAGATAACTACAAAAATATTTTCAGCCTAACCAAGAAGCCGTCTAAATAAATTTGTCATATTTATTAATTTTCTCAGATTTTAAAATTCCGATGTTCCCTTTTATATCGAGTGATAACATTTATTAAATGAAATATATACATTATTATAATGGATATTATCATCTTTCTCTTTAATCATCCGGGAAAGTAACTTATATATATATACGCAATATTTACGCTCTCACACCCTGATTGAGAAGAAAGGTAGACTTTGAAAAACAGTAACCACTCTAGCGTGGACGCATCGCTCATTCAGTAAAATGAATTGGATCTCTCTAGCTATTGGGCGCGCAATATGATATGCGCTAAAAAGACTGCCTTCTTCCACCGAACGCCCCGTGGCCCAGGGGTAGAGTCGCCGACTGACGTCATTTCGGTCGGGTTTCGAGCCTGGATTATGTATTGATCGGAGTCTAACCGTACTGATGAGCTGTGACACAGCAAAACAGATCTGTCTGCGGATGACTATATATATATATATATATATATATATATATATAATTAAAAGAACGGAAATTATGACTAACTGTATCCATACTAAGAAATACCTCTTAGGTTCGTACAACCATGGATAAAAATACCATAAGTCGTTTTAATTTAAAAATTGCGTGTTCAAAGTTTGCCAAATAAAACACTGTTACACGAGCGTTCTTAAAGGTTAAAACGGTAAACAGTAAAATCAGTTATTAAAAATCGCCTGAAGACACCACACATGGTAGAAATCTAGGTCGCGTAAAAACTCGTTTAAAAATGGAATATATATATATATATATATATATATATATATATATATATATGTATAAACCAAGTATAGGGTAGGTATGAATGGAATAATAGTCCCTATCCTAAGAAACACTATTCTTAAAAAAGTGGTCAATAGAAAGTAGAGCTAATAATTTTATTCAGAAATTATAACATGAATATGTTTTAAAAAGATTTTAAAACTCTTCAACTTGAAATAAAATTCAACACTTGAAAAGACACGAGTATTGTCAAAACAAAATAGCTACTTTTGTAGTGATCTTATAATATATTCATGTGATAGATAGATAGATAGATAGATAGATAGATAGAGATTTACTTATTTTGTCATATTCATTAACATACATAGTTTTATTTGATGGCACCGCCATATCTCTTTTTCTTCTTTTTTTTCTTCTTCTTGTTCTTCTTCTTCTTCTTGTGTCGTGTTTCTTTAGGCGTAGGCGATCATGGATTTCCACTTGGATCTGTCTCTTGTTTCGCTCAATATTTTTCTCTTGATATCACTTCTAAGCCCTGCTCCGCCAACAATTTACTCAGATCTTACAAGTACGTCTCGCGCTGCATTCCCCTGTTTCTCCTTCCATTTATCCGACCTGTGAGTATTAAATTATACGTGCCCTTCTTCCGCATTACGTGTTCCCGGAACCTCATTTGTCTCTTCTTGATGTTTCGTATGAGTTTTCTTCTCGCTTGCATCCTTTCCAACACCTCATCGTTGCACGCGTACTCCGTTCGTGGTATCCTCACCACCATTTTGTAAAACCACATTTCTGCTGCCTCAAGCCTCCCCTTCATCTTCACTTTCATACAAAAAAAGAGATATCACATAGCAATCCAGCACTTTTTTCTTTGTTTCTAATGAGATTTTCCTGTCTTTCAGTACTCTGGTTAGCTTCTGAAATGCGTATTTGGCCATGCCAATGCGTCTTTGGATCTCCATGTCGCACTTTTCATCATCTGTCAAAATACTTCCCAGGTTTTTGAATATTTTACATGTTTTATTTTAGACTCTCCGACTTGCAGTTGGCATATTGGGCTACTGTCTCTAAGCTATTTTTATAGACTTTAATCATTATGCTTATCAAAGTAACTTTTATATGTCTCAAAAAGTTACCGCTCACAAAATTAGAAGTCTTAAGGAAAACAGAAATCAAAAGGTCACTTATACTCACAACCAAACATAGTTTAAATTTTTGGATATGTAATAAGAATTGAAGAATTTGACACCCTCAGGACATGTTGAAGGCAAATGGAGAAGGGTACACCTTGAGCTTTTAGGCAAATGGAGAAATGTACACCATGAGCGGAACAAGAGTAGCAGCTGTCCCACAATCGACAGGCCGTTCAAGGACAAGATACTGAAGATTTTGAAAAATAGCGCATATAAAGTTGAACATCTTTAAAAGCCGCATGAAATTTTTTTCCAGGCCCAGTATGTAAAATTATACAGTCAGATTTTATCATTTAATAAATAGTATTTTAATAAAATTAATTTTATTCAGTAGATGAGGGCAAAATTTTATATTTATATGAAATAGTGCGACTTTAAGTTTAAAAAATCAATACTTATTAAAATAATCATAAATATTTGTGTGTTATAAGGTTTTAATATGTAAAGTACAACATAAAGTTTTAACTCCAAATAAATCCTGCGGATATAGGTCACAGTAGCATACTTTTCATGAGGAAAATATTTATCTCTGAATAAATTATCATTTTACTTTTTACATTATGGTGGCCTTGACATTCTATAAATTTTATGAATCTTCCCTTACTGATTATTTCAACGTCTCTACTGTTTAAAATTTAAAATTACTTGAAGCCATTTTTAATGCTTTCACATCATATTTGATTGTATATGTGTTTTTCATTTTCTTTTAATGATGGATTACAAGTTTCCTTTTGAATTAATATATGAAAATGCAGAAGGTCAATACATTCATATAATGTATTTAAAACATTAAAATAGTCAGTTTAGCGGGATGTGCAAAGGCATACTTCTTCTACTTCTATGTGCCGTGTCCCTTCAGGACGTAGGCGATCATGGACACCCACATCTTCCTATCACTTGATGCCCTTAATACCACTTCTGTTACCCAATATGTACCCGTTCCACCATCCATCTGATCAAGTTCATCAAGTATGTCACGCGTTACTTCCCTTGTTTCTCTTCCCCTCTATCCGTCCCGTGAGCATTAGTTCTCCAAGCCCTCTTTCCTCATTACATGTTCCAAAAACTTCAGCTGTCTTTTTCTGAGGTTAAGTATCAATTTTCTTCTTGTGTACATCCTCTCCAAAACCACGTCGTTGTTCACATGTTCCATGGGATCCTCAACATCCTTCTATAGAACCACTGCTTCGAGTCGTTATTTCATCTTTGATGATATTGTCTAACATTCACTGCCATATGGAAAGACAGACATCAGATAACAATCCAGTACTCTCTTCTTTATTTTCATCAAAATTTTCTTGTCTCTTAATACACTGCTTGCTTCTGGAATACAACGTTGGCCATATCAATATGCCTTCCGATCCCCGTATCGCACTTTCTGTCCTCCGTTAGAACACTTCTCAGGTCATTAAATTTCTGCACCTGTTTGATTTTAGTCTCCCTAAATTGTGATTGGCATTTTAGGCTCCTTTATTTGCTGATTACCATGCATTCAGTTTCCTTGTAGTTTAGATGTTGTCCTTTCTTTTTGCTTTCTTTAACTGCTTCTTGTAGGATATATTGTAGTTCCTTTTTTGTATCTGTTATCAGCATTGTATCACTTGCGTATCTTATATTGCTAAGATTGTTGCCGCCAATGACGAATCCTGGCAGGACTTCTAAATCTCTTAGAATTTTTTCGCTGTGTCTTGCCTGATCCATAGCAAAATCTACTGCTTTCTTTTGGGTCACTATGTCGATCCAGGATGTTTTTTCCACCTGAATCCATCCTGCATATATACAAGTCAACAATCCGTCCGTGCATGGAGTACTGTTGCCATTTATGGTCAGGTGCCCCTGCCGTTCTCCTCAGTGTTCTTGACAAGCTCCAAAGGAGAGTCTGTAATGTGATAGGTACTGATCTGGCGACTCGACTGCAGCCACTTGCCCATCGTCGAAATGTGGCCTCCCTTTGTCTGTTCTATAAATACTTTCATGGCTTCTGCTCGGACGAGCTTAAGTCACTGATGCCTCCTCAACAGGTGTTTACTCGTGCAACCAGACTGGCAACTGGGTCCCACCCATTCACAGTCAGGTTAGCCAAATGCAGACGACAATTCTACTCCTGCAGCTTCTTCTCTCGCACTTCCCGCCTGTGGAACTCGCTCCCGTATTCTTGCTTTCCTGACGGCTACAACCTCCAGAAATTTAAATGCAAAGTCAATACTCATCTACTAACCACTGGACTCTAGCTCTCTCCCCTCCCCTGTATAACATTCCCTTTCTCTCCACCTATGTATCTGTCATCGCACCTGCTTTCTCAGCTTTCTATTGTTCCTTTCTAACTAGCTTGTACTCCTCACTCTTTTCTAATTAATCTTTTTACATTTATGTAACCCCCTGCACATCAGTGGCATTTCCGCCTTGCTTGGGGTGAAATGATTAAAAAAAACAACTAAAGCTTGTATTAATTTAAAAATATCTTGTCGAAGAATCTACAAAAATCGTTTGCATTAATCTTGGCAGTTCGAAACGATAATTAATTTTACAACCTAGAACATGATCACAAATTATTATTCCATCACTCTAATGTTGTCTCTTATGTCATGTTGGTTAAAATTAAGCAATTTAAAAATCTTGCTCAGACATCATTTTCATCGAATGTAGCTCTCTATTCCTCACAAAAGTTACTATTGTGAAACCAGTTTTTGTGTATTTCTTCATATATGATATATGTAACGTTTACTTAAATATTTTAATTTGGTTGCTTTCAGATCTTTAGCCAATGTTCATGAAGTTCTGCATTTTTCCTCTCGGATTACATTAAGAACCGCGGTTGTTTCAGATATGTTCTTGTTGGTTAAATCTTGCTTATTGACTTTTTTATTTTTCTCTTTTAATTAGTAGCACTTTTAAAGTTTGATTTATTTATCTCGCCAATATTTTCAAATACTAATTTGTTTGTTGCAGTAGCATCATTTTTGTAATTTCTAAAGTCCTTTTTAGCATTTCACCCCCAAAATGATGTTAAAGTTATTAAGAAGTATATAGGGTACAAATCCTATATCATCCAACAATTGACTGAAACGCAAAAAGTTAACTTGCACACCCGCAAAAATGGATCAGAATGACTGAAAACATTTTGGAAAAGCCCAGATCAAAGCAAAAATTCACAATCAAGTGTGAAATTTAATTTTGACAAATAAGAAAATGATTGACCCCATATTGAAATGAAAAGAAGCAAAATTTCGCGATCCAATGTGAAATTTATTTTCTAACCAATGAAGGAAAGCGATTTACAAAACTGCGAACAATTAGCAATCTAGTGTAAAAAAAATAAATGGCTATAAAAACATAACTAAAATCAGAAAGAGTCGGTCAGAGGAGAGCATGTAAAAAATGTAACAAAAAAAAAAAAAAAAGAAGCAAAACCCGGATATACAAAGATTGCGTCACATATTCCGTCTTCTTCTTCACTCATGCTAATTTCTTTTACCTCTCCTCCATTTTCAACATTCTCGAGGTCAACAAAGAAGAAGTCGACGGCAACAACACCAACAACAAGATACTTCAACTGACTCATAAATATTAACTCCGATAAGTACAACTTCCTTTATTGTTTCATCTTCCTTTTCACTTTCTCGCTGATCATAAAAAAAGAAAAGAACATAGACTTTATTCGTAACCTTTTAATCTTTCTATATAAAACACATTCTGCTACTATCAACTATAAGCTGGATTCATTTAACCCTTTACTAATATTTCTCTGGAACATTTAATTACGTACATTTTTTCTCTTTGAACATTTTCTTCTTACAAATTTGTTATTCTGTTTAGTTCATAAAATTTTACTTTAACATACAAAACGAAATATTTGATTCTTCCATATTCCAACATCCAACCTTCAACCTTCTGATATTTTAAATTATAGGGACTTCGGTTGTGTTTAGCACAAGGCCAATTTGACAAACGTCATCGAGGTCCCTACAAGTAGGAGATTACCAAGAGAGACGAGAAGTGAGAAAATGTTAATTAGAAGAAAGGACAAAGAAGTAATGATTGAGGATTTATTGAACTTTTTAATGATTTTACCTGAGAAGACGGCAAGGAACTGGAAGAAAATTTCACAGATGAAAAGTGTAGGAGAAAACACTGAATGGGCGTGCCTCTTTGTCCTACAGAACGAATGCTGGTGTCCCACAGGGCTCTATCCTGGGCCCGACGCTCTTCCTTATTTTCATCAACGACCTCCCAGATGAGATCAAGTCCCAAGTAGGCATCTACGCAGATGACACTACAATATACTCCCGCTCCAGTAAGAAACCTGTCGTGGCGGACAGACATAATCTCGCTGCTGACCTTGAGCGAGATCTACACTCTGTGGTGAACTGGGGCAAGAAGTGGCTTGTCAACTTCAATTCCTCTAAGACCAAGCTTTTGTCTGTCAACCATTACAGGCAACCTCTTCTGCCTCCCATAAGCATGGACCAGGTGATTCTCCCGGAGAGTAATACACTACGCCTCCTCGGACTTACCCTGTCCTCAGACCTCAAATGGAACCACTATATTGAATCCATAGCAAAATCTACTGCTAAGAAGGTTGGGTCACTATGTCGATCCAGGATGTTTTTTCCACCTGAATCCATCCTGCATATATACAAGTCAACCATCCGTCCGTGCATGGAGTACTGCTGCCATTTATGGTCAGGTGCCCCTGCCGTTCTCCTCAGTGTTCTTGACAAGCTCCAAAGGAGAGTCTGTAATGTGATAGGTACTGATCTGGCGACTCGACTGCAGCCACTTTCCCATCGTCGAAATGTGGCTTCCCTCTGTCTCTTCTATAAATATTTTCATGGCTTCTGCTCGGATTTAGCTTAAGTCACTGATGCCTCCTCAACAGGTGTTTACACGTGCAACCAGACTGGCAACTGGGTCCCACCCATTCACAGTCAGGTTAGCCAAATGCAGACGACAATTCTACTCCTGCAGCTTCCTCTCTCGCACTTCCCGCCTGTGGAACTCACTCCCGTATTCTTGCTTTCCTGACGGCTACAAACCCCAGAAATTTAAATGCAAAGTTAATACTCATCTACTAACCACTGGCCTCTAGCTCTCTCCCCTCCCCTGTATAACCTTCCCTTTCTCTCCTCCTATATATCTGTCATCGCACCTCCTTTCTCAGCTTTCTATTGTTCCTTTTTAACTAGCTTGTACTCTTCACTCTTTTCTAATTAATCTTTTTACATTTATGTAACCCCTGCACATCAGTGGCGTTTCCCGTCTTGCTCGGGGTGAAATGATTAAAAAAAAAAAAAAGGTATTACGGTAAGTAATTGCAGCAGTATAAGTATATACTGGTATATTTTTTTTAAGAGTAGAGAGAGTGTGAACGTTCCACATCTCGATGGGTGTACTCTGCTGTTTGTACCTTGATGGTGTTTGTTGTTCCAGTCAACCATCCCGGAATGAGTCAATGGGACGTGCGCCGGTTGTTGACCCCAGCCTTGCCCATTATATCACGGTGTTGTTTTGATTTTTCTTCCTAATGCTTTCAGTTGGCTTGGTGATACGGAAATCAGACAGGTGCAGAGATTTAAGTCCCTGGGAAATGTTCTAAAAGAGTCGGAAAGTGCAATACCGAGATCCAAAGGCGCATTGGCATGACCAAGGATGTTTTCTCGATGCTAAGTAGAGTGTTGAGAGACAGGAAAATTTCACTGGAACCGAAGAAGAGAGTACTGGATTGTTATGTGATGTCTGTTCTTCAATATGACAGCGAACGGCGCTGGAAGGTTTAATGAAAGAATTAAAGCAACCGAAATGTGGTTCTACAGAAGAATGTTGAGGATACCATGGACGGACCACACAAGCAATGATGAGGATTTGGAGAGAACTGACACAAAAAGGAAACTGATACTTAAAACAAGGAAAAGACAACTGAAGGTTTTGGAACATGTAATGAGGAAGGAGGGCTTTGAGAACCTGATGCCCAAGGGACAGATAATTATCTTTCATAGCAGCAGACCTAACAAGTGATTCAATATAATCATCCACCAAGAAACAATGAGTTGCCTTCTTAGAGGTTAGCATCAAATATCGAAATATCAAATATCGAAAATTGATAATTGAAAAAATCGGGTTATAGAAGGAGTGGTCCGATTTTAATCAAATTTAATACACTCATAGACAAAGACATAAGAAACGATATTCTGAAGTTTCAAGGTTGCAGTTCTTACAATAGTGCAGAAAATCGATAATATATATAAGGCAAGATGTTTGTGTGTGTATGTGTGCTTATTTGCCTGTATGTCTGTATTTTTTCAGCCCTTTTATTTTAGTTTTTGCTTCAGGTTTGGCTCTAAGTATGTATAATTGTAGTTCTTAGTCTCAGCCATGATACAATTTACTCAGAGGACTTATTTAGCCTTCAAAATTCAGTTTACCACGAAAAAACTTATTTGATATCGATACCAGGAAATCAAAATTTGACTTACATCCATTCATTTTTCTTTCAGTCTACGGTTTCGCTTTAACTGGAAACAACTATTGCTTTTTAGTCTTTCTTGCCAACGTCCAAAGAGTCTGAGCTCCTGGACCATGGATTAGCTTTAAAGCTTTCATTACACCCGATCAACGCCGGGCTATACTGCTAGTATCATGATAAAGACAGTTTGATGAGTATCGCAATGTTAAGTTCATCTGTCTTTTTTATTTCTTTTCTTCAGCGGTATAATTGTATTCCTCCTTCAGATTAGTAATTGTCCAATTTAACCGAGAGAGGAATGTATTATTCTTATATGTTGTCTCACCGGAATTATTCAATGTTTACACTGAAGAAATTCTGAGAGATTTAGAACTTCTATAGGATTCATTATTGGCGACCACAATCTTAACAATATAAGATATGCAAATGACAAAGCGCTGATAGCAGACGCGGATAGGAAATTAGAGGTACTACTATAGACGGTAGTAAACGAAAGCGACAGTAACTTCTAGATATGTAGCAGAAATTCCAGATCAGACGTGACAAAAATGTAGTAAAGATATTCAATGCACTGGCGAAGGGTAGACTTAAATGCTCGTGTATATCTTTCTTCCGCTACGTGGAAATTTACATGTGAAATTAAAAATGTAACTCAGTTTTCATATATTATTGTAATATAATCAAAGTATTATGCCTCTGTGTCATTATAACTATTTCCATTAAAAGTTTATCCATCTTGTACGCATACAAATCAACCATCCGACCTTGCATAAAATACTGCTGTCATATATAGTCAGGCGTCCCTGCTGCTCATTTCAGTGTTCTTGACAGGCTCCAAAGGAGAATCTGAAATGTAATAGATTCCGACTTGGCGGCTCTACTTCAGCCACTTTTTCACCGGCGGTCTGTCTATTCTACAAATATTTTCATGGCTTCTGCTC
This sequence comes from Ascarosepion bandense, assembly GCA_037127315.1. Lineage (NCBI taxonomy): Eukaryota > Metazoa > Mollusca > Cephalopoda > Sepiida > Sepiidae > Ascarosepion > Ascarosepion bandense. The sequence goes on from JBBBDQ010000115.1 coordinate 1,445,492, forward strand.
CGATGAACTTAAGTCATTGGTGCCCCCGCCACAAGAATTTACTCCTGCAACTAGACTAGCAACAAGATACCACCCATTTACAGTTAGATCAACCAAATGCAGTCTACAATTCTACTCCATCAGCTTCTTTTCTCGCACTTTCTGTCTGTGGAACCGCCTTCCAGATACTTGCTTTCCTGACGGCTACAACCTCCAGGAATTTAAATGCAATGTCAATACCCATCTCTTATCCACTTGACTCTAGTTCTTTCTACATCATCCTGCATATCTTGTTCTTTTTCTTTCTCTCTACCTTTGCATTTGTCTTCACACCTGTGTTCCCATCCTACTTTTGCCCTTTCTCTGACACCCCCTGCAACTGGATTCTCTTCACTCTCCTCTTGTCTAAACGTTTACTCTTATGTAGCCCCCTGCGCATCAGTAGCGGTACCGCCTTACTTGGGGTGAATCGACTAAAAAATATTAAAACTGAAGTTCACATGGTATATTTATCATATTGATATAATTTTGTTATACATATTTTCTCATCTTCGGCTTGTTGATACTAATTCTATTGTGAAACCATTGATATGACGAATAAAAATTCTATAAAATACTACATGATTGCATGTTGATCAACGAAAGTGTACCCACATAAGCGTGAATACTTGAATAAGCATTTCGAAGACTACATACAAATATTATTGAACACACACATAGGAACACAGATATCTTTTACTGTGATTCATGTCCACACGTTCTGCTAGCTCAGAAAAGCACAGACCTACTTTCCTACATATGTATGGTTATTTTCATATGCAAGAATGCAGGCATACACACAGATAGTCACGAAACCACAACGCGTCCTTGGTATGATAATAAACTATATCCGGCAGCCTTTGATCGGTAGGTGTGGACGAGCATGGGACCGACCGTCTTTTAATTGTTGTTGTGTCCAGGTCCACTCTAACTTGGGGTAGCACCTGTTAGGGGGTGTTCCAGCTATGCGTAAAACTTTAAGCCCTAAACTGGGGTCAAAACATTACGAAAATATAAAAATACATTTTCATAGTAAAAATAACAAAAGAAAACGGAAAAAGAATTAACAGCAATTAAAAGAAAACTGAATTTGAAGAAGTAAAAACCAGTAATAATTTTTTTAAATAAAATTATTAATGCTCCCAAGAAATTTAAATTTCCTCATTGCATGACCCATAAGTAGTTGATATGCCGTTAAACAAACCCTTATCAGCAAGAAGGCACATCAGCATACATACAATACACACACTCTCATGAGTGTGTGTATTGTATGTATGCTGATAATCGTACACTCACAAGCAAACATACAATCATCTACATCTTTCGATACTTGCAGAATATTTTACTGGGTCGGTAGTGACGCAATTTCTCAGGCCAGTGAATAAAATTGGCATGAATAAATCATTACCCTAAAATCCAGAAAACACCCAGCATTCAGTTTAGCTAATTTCGCCTTTATTCCAATTTTTCAATACGTTCTCAATCTTAAATGTCATCTCACACGTCAAGAAACCATCATCCGACCAGATCATTCTGCTAGATACACAAGCTAGCCTCAGCTATCTACTGTTATCTGCTTAATAAAAGGATTCCGGTGTTCAGAAGCCGAGGCCAATATTGTGAAGAGAAAGGGTCATGGACGCCACCCTCTGTTCGTGGACAAAGCAGTAAATCTCAGCTGCTTCGATGAATTTGCATTCTTTAAAGCGGAAGAAGTCGGGGAACCCAGAAAAAGGGTCACTTAGATTGAATCAAAGTAACTAATTTGATATATCATGAGATCAGAGTACTGTAGATATATTTAGAGATTCGTTTAGGTCTTTGTCTACATAGCAATTGCAATCAATATAAAGTATGCCAGAAGATACGAAGTCCGAACCACTTCAGAATATCTGATCAAATGACTAAACAACTAACATTAAACAACACATTTTAAGGGAACACACACACACACACACACACACACACACACGTGTGTGTGTGTGTGTGTAAAAATATACTCAGTGATGATTTGAGATTAAGGACAGGATGGTTAAATAATAAGAAGACAAGAGGAAACTGTATTTAACTCGCCTACGTGTTTCCTCCTGTGATGGACTTTATCAAGGCAAAAAGAATTGAGCTTTATTCCAAATTACGTATCTAAAAACTGTTTTGGCAACTATAAGAACAGCTAAAAAAATCACAAATATGACTGATAGACTCCTGATCAAAAATTTAAGACCACAAAAATCTTTAAAAATAATTTTTTTTTATGGATAGATTTTAAACTCCTCCTACTTAAGGTTACCAATACGACAATCTAAAAGGTTATGGAAACAAAAAGCTACATTCCAAACATTTTATTTATAAATTTACATTTTTATAAAATGAGGCGATTTACACATGATCAAAATTTTAAGACCAGGGGTATAAATTGTTAGATCTATGGTAATTCCAATGTTTTTAGTTCAGTTAGAGATTAACAATCACTGCGTAAAGGTGTTACCATGCCTAAAGCAAGCAAACTTACCAAAGTTGAGCGTTCTCGAATTCTAGAATTCCATAAGCATGGTTTGTCACAGCGGGCGATCGCAGCTAAGTTAAATCGCAGTAAAACTGTGATTTGCAACTTTCTAAAGATCAGTGAGAATTATGGAAAAGCAAAATACTCTGGTAGGCCTCCAAAAATTTCTCCTGCATTGAGTAGGAGAATAAGCCAGGTTGTTATGAAAGACGGGGGACTTTCTTCTAGTCAAATTAAGGCAGTCACAGATGCTGATTGCAGTCCCGTAACCATCAAACGACACTTAAGACAAAAAGGCATGGTAAATAAAAAGCATAAACAAATTCCTCAGCTGCTTCCACGTCACAAGTTGGGCCGCTTAAAGTTTGGTCGTGAATACCAAACATGGGACGTTGAGAAGTGGAAGAAAGTCCTGTTCAATACAGTTTTGTTGGTAAAAATGAAGAAAAAAATGACTATAACATATTTTTGAAGGAAAAAAAATTGTTTTAACACATTTTTAAGTTAAAAACAATTATTACCAGTAATACATTTTTGAATACAAAGCTAGAAACATATTCAGTTTCAAAAAAACAAAGAATAATAAAAATCTGACTAAATCAACCTTCTTACTATAACCGAACATTAAAAGAAAATACCTTAAAGCCCTACATTTTTGGCATTAAATAACCCACAGAGTTGTTGATATGCCATTAAACAAGACTCAAACTCAAATCATCATTTGCAGGATCATTTTCGCCTTTCTCATTCATATTATTTCCCCTTTTCTTCCTCTTTGCTTTCCTAATTATTCTATCGCCCTGTATTTCGTTCTTTTCTTTATTTTATTGAATTCCTTCTCTCCCTCTGTCTTTTTTCTTTTCTTCTATCCTTTTCCCTTCTTTCTTTTCTCTGTATATTTTCTACTCTGGCTCAGTCTAAACACCAATTATGCCGTTCTTTCTGTTAAATATATTCTCCCTCTCGTTTCTCTTCTCCACTTTCATTTACATAGTAATACTCACTTTGCGACCTCCATATTATTTTTCACAATTCCGTCGGCATATATTTTCGTATTCCCTTCTTTCTACCTCTTCGAAAATCTATCATTCTCTTATCTTTATTTGGCTGCCGATAACGAATTCTTATTTTGATATGTTATTTTTATCAAACTCTAAATCTCAACTACTTTTGTTTATTTTCTGAACTGTTTTATAGGCGAAAAATCCCCATAGTAGATCTAAATGGATAAAAGACCCATGTGGTGTCCAACGGTAAGAGCAAAGATTAGGATCTTTCTTTGTAATCACTTTGGTTGCTTCCGACATCCTCGTCGTCTTAAATTGTATCAAATATAAGAAAAACAACGCTGATATCTTAACAAGTGACATGCGCAGATAGTGTATCAAATGAGATACGGGCGTAAAAATTTTATTTATTTGGTTTCTCCAAAAAGGTTGGGTATGACACAAGGTCGTTTTATCTAGAGAGTTCATACGCAAACATATGGGTCAAGGACAATAATTATCCAATTTACCTGACCACTGTCATGGCCGCATCGATATAATGCTGACTATACCTCTATTAGAGCAATGAGAAAGATGCTGTCTAAGGATTGAAATCTTCACCCATCTAAAATGAGGCTAACAGATACTACAGTTTGATCCATTATTAATAAAAATACATCACCACCACTACCACCACCACTATTATTATTATTATTATTATTATTATTATTATTATTTTCCTTCTTCTGGTAGATTTTCTGCACGTTCTCATCCTTGCGGCCCTCTTCATTTACTTTTTAACCTTCTTTGATAGGAAGGAAAATTCAGGACCTTCAGAAGGTAGCAAAAGAAAGTGAGAAGAAAGGACTGAGCCTAATCTTAAAAAAACTGATTGCATGGTCATCAACAAAAAGAGAAGCCAAATATGCCAACTACAAGTCGGAGAAACTAAAATAAAACAAATAAAAAAATACAAATACCCATGAAGTATTTTGAGAGAGGATGGAAAATACAACATGGAGATCCAAAGAGGCATTGAAAGTATTTCAGAAGCTAACCAGAATACTTATTAGAAACAATAAAAAGTCAGTGCTGGATTGCTATGTGATATCTATCCTTCTGTATGGAAGTAAATGCTGGACGATCTCATCAAGGATGAAGGAGCGGCTTGAGGCAGTAGAAATGTGGTTTTTGCACAAGGATGGTGAGGATACAATCAACGGAGAACGCGTGCAACGATGACGTGTTGAAAAGAATGCAAACGAGAAGAAAAATGATACTAAATATCAGGAAGAGACAAATGAGGTTCCTGGGACAGGTAACGAGGAAAGAGGGCCTGAAGAACTTAATACTCATAGGTCAGATAAATGGAAGACAAGACAGGGGAAAGCAGCACAAAACGTACTTGTTACGTCTGTGCAAATGGATGGCGGAGCGGGGTTTAGAAGAGATACCAAGAGAAAAAATATTGAGAGCGACAGGAGACAGAGCCAAGTCCATGATCGCCTAAATACTGAAAGGACACGGCACGATGAAGAATCTTTACTTAGTCTTTCTTAGTGAATTGAAAGAGGATGTTGGAGAGACATTGTGCATGAATGAGAATACGAAGTAGAAGGAATATAACATTGTTAGAGAAGAAAATATTGACAGATGAGTATAAGAAAATAAAGTGAAGATGGCAGTTCGTGCAGGTTTTAATGTATTTTTGGAGATCTTTAAAAAAACTATCAAAATTCAAAGTTCCTGAATCGGAAATCTCGAAAATTGTGGCACATGATGGCATCAACAATTTCCTTTATAGTTGGGGCCCTCGGATTGATTAGAAAATGTTCCTATAGACTCATCGAAGGAATTCCTGGTTGCTACGCCTTGAAGAAATACAAAAACATTTTGTGCAAGTAATCGTGTTCGTGATATCAATATTGTAGTAAAAAAAATAATGATGATGAGGGGGTTAAAAAGTGCAGTGCGATGCTCGCCGGTAAGCCAGCTGTTTTTTTTTTCGTTCTTTCGTTGCCACAAAGAAATGGATTTCAGGTTTCCCTTTCTCGGCCGTTACTCAGGGCAGTTGTGAAACAGACACCAACTAAGCTGCTCTTACTTCCTTTTTGTCAGTCAGACTGTTAATCTGCAACTTCGACACACGCAATCCGACGAAAAATACTGTTGTCTCAGCAGCGCTAGCACCCCGTATTTTTATGCATGTGTGCAAATATCGTGTCGTTTTTGGACGAGATAGGCACGCATAAATTGTGTCTTCAATAACGGCCATATTTAATTTTTGTTATTATCTTGCAGGCAAGACACGTTCGCGCTCGTTTTGAATTCCGAGGTAAGTTATGTCTTTCGTTACAAATATTTTGCAGTTTAATTTACTAGGTTTATCTAGATGATTATCGTTACATAAACGTCTATTTCTCTCTTATTTGTTATTCTGGTGTAATAATTCAGGTTTATCATTGAGTGAAAGAAGCGAACATAGAAGTTCCAAAAAGAGGAAGCGCGCGACAGAGTAATTACTGAGAAGAAAATAAAGAAAGGAAGTAAAATGAAGACTAAAAAAAAAAAAAGAAAGAGAGAAAAATATTTAAAAACTATGGAATTAAAGAAAAAATAAAAGAATATTAGACAGAAAGAAAGAAAAAAGAAAGAAAGAAAGAAAGAATATTATATTTGGAATAAGAGAAAAAAGAATGACAATGAAAGAAAGAAAGATAAGAAAGAAAACAAAGAAAGAAATGACAATAAAAAGAAAGAATATTAGAATAGGAAAAAGTAAGAAAGAAAGATAGAAAGAATTAAATAAAGAAAGAAATACAGAAAGAAAGTGAAATACATAAAAAATTAGAAACGAAAAAAGAAAAGAAAGAAACAAAAAAGAATGAGCAAGAAGACTTAAAAACTACGGAATTAAAGAAAAAATATTAGAAAGAAAGAAAGAAAGAAAGAAAGAAAGAAAGAATGGCTGAGAAAGGGAAACCTGAAATATTTGGGAAAACAGAAAAATTGAACAAAATTAAAACAAAGAAAACAAAGAAAAAAGACCAATAAAAAAGAAAAAAAATATTAGTATAGTTAGAAGAAGAAAGAAAGATAGAAATAATTAAATAAAGAAAGAAATACAGAAAGAAAGTAGAAAGCATAAAGAAATTCAGAATCGAAAAAAGAAAAGAGAGAAACGAGAAAAGAAAAGAAACAAACAAAAAAAAAATCGAAAACAAAAGAAGGAAACAAAAAAGAATGAAAGAATACTTAAAAATTACTGCATTAAAGAAGAAAATAAAGAATATTAGAAAGAAAGAAATATTATATTTAGGAAAAGAGAGAAAATGAACGAAAATGAAAGAAAGAAAGACAGAAAGAATTAAATAAAGAAAAAATAAAGAAAGAAAGTGGAATACATAAAAGAAAGAAAATTAGAAACGAAAAAGAAAAGAAAGAAACAAAAAAGAATGAAAAAAATACTTAAAATTTACTGAATTAAAGAAGAAAATAAAGAATATTAGAAAGAAAGAAAAAAAGAAAGAAAGAAAGAAAGAAAGAAATATTATATTTGGGAAAAGAGAGAAAATGAACGAAAATGAAAGAAAGAAAGACAGAAAGAATTAAATAAAGAAAAAATAAAATAAAGAAAGTGAAATACATAAAAGAAAGAAAATTAGAAACGAAAAAGAAAAGAAATAATATCAAAATCAGAAATAGAACGACATCATGTGGTAAAGAAAGAAAAAGAAGGAAAAATCAAGAAAAACTAAAAAAATGATTTGGGTTATTTGTTTTACCAAATATCAAATTTGTTGGGTTATTTATTGTCCAATTTTTAATGTGACAGCTAGTCAGTATTAAATTCATTACACGTTAGAAACGGTCAAGAAGATTGGCCTTGCTAAACATTAGCCAACGGAGAGAACGAAGGAAAAGCAAGAAACAGAAAGAAAAAATATAACGAGAATAAATAAGCAATGACAGGAATAAAAACGAAATGTAAACGAAAGATTGCTTCAAGAGGAAAGAAAAGATTAAAAGAATGAAAAACGAAAATAAAGGGGAATAACCAGAGAACAAAAACAAATAAATAAAGAACCGAAAAACAGGAACATAAAAAAACACAAACTAAAAAGACAACAGGATGATTAACAGAAAATAAAAATCACAAATGAAAAAGAAAACAAGCAAACAAAAATAAAAAGTAAAGACAAACCAAAATCGTATAAAAAGTAATTCTTCCCAAAAGTGAAATAACAAAAGAAAAAGAAAAAAAATACGGTTCATCTGTTCTTCAGATTCGATTAAACCGTCTCTCAACCATCTAATCAGTTTAGCAAGCTATATTCTCTACCTGATTGTATTTATCCAATGGTATTTGCTCAAAATGTTCGTCTAATAGATAACGATGTAGCACAAAACCCAATATATGCGTAACTTTAACAGCAATCTTCAATAGTCATTGCCAATTCCTGCACCCCTGCAAACAGCTGGAGTCAGGCTTGTTGAAAATGGAAATGGTAAATTCATTTATGATTGATTTGACAGTCATATCTAATTTCAAGGTTCAAGATAGAACTTGTAAAATGAAAACCAACAAATGGCATTGAGCTAAGAGTTTATTAATGATTTGGTTTGAGTTGAAGAGGATATTAAATCCCTAAGCTGTAATCCGGATATAACCCAATCAATAATGGGATACGAAATGGAACATTGACAATATTTGATCCGGACTGATTTGGAAATTGATACTTTGATACTGCTAATCAGATATCGATTCTGGTTGGGTGGAGCCAGGAGGAAAAATTAATTTAATAATGAGCACAATGTGATATTTAAGAAATTTGGACAGTTAAAGACCATATCAATAATATTAGGCTTCGCAATATTCATTTTTTGCAACACGCTTCATAATATATATAAACCTGATCAGTTAAAATGAAAAAATCTATGGAGTAAAACTATCAACGCTCTATCGCCAAACTTTTCGATAAAAAATACCTGCTTGTCAAAACAACATTTCAGTAAAAATACTGAAAACAAGAACAGTCTTGGTGCTAAACATTATCACAACTCAACACTATATATATATATATATATATATATACGAGCAGTATAGCTCGGCGTTGCTCGGGTGTAATAAAAGATTTAAAACTAATCCATGGTTCTGGTGTTCAGACTCTTTGAAAGCTGGCACGAAAGACTAACAAGCAATAGTTTTTTTCCAGTCAAAGCGAAACCCTAGACTGAAAGAAAAATGAATGGATGTAAGTCAAATTTTGATTTCCTGGTATCGATATCAAATAAGTTTTTTCGTCGTAAACTGAATTTTGAAGGCTAAATAAGTCCTCTGAGTAAATGATATCATGGCTGAGACTAAGAACTACAATTGTACCTACACAGAGCGAAACCCGAAGCAAAAACTAAAACAAAAGGGCTGAAAAATTGATTTTGATCAGACCCGGTAGGATATCGGGGTATCGATTTCAAATATCGGAGTCAAATAAGTCATCTAAGGATAGAACTGCAACATTGAAACTTCTGAATATCGTTTCTTATGTCTTCGTCTATGAGTGTATCAAATTTGATTAAAATCGGACCACTTTTTCTATAACCCGATGTTTTCGATTATCGATTTTCGATATTTATCGGGGGTACCTCACCACAAAACCTAGTTAAGAACACTCGCAAACGCTTATAGTACAACTGTGTAAATTTTCAAGAAAATCGGTTCAGCCGTTTCGGAGTCTATAGTTAACGGACACACACAGAGACACACACAGAGACAAAGTTCCATTTATAAATAAGTTTATATATATATATATATATATATATATATATATATATAGATAGATAGATATACAGATAGATATAGATATAGATGTATAGATATTTATATCGCTCATTCAGTAATGAGTTAGACCACTCTAACAACTGGTGTATGATACATCATACGCTAAAAAGTCTGCCTCCTTCTACCGAGCGCCCATAGCTCAGAGGTAGAATTGCCGACTGACGCCAATTCGGTTTGTTTTCATTCCTGGGTAAAAAGAAATCGGTTGTCTAACCGTACTGATGAGCTGTGATACAGCGAAACAGATCTGTCTGCGGATGACTATTATATATATATGTATCTATATATATATAAATGCGTGTATTTCGTGTACGTTTTAATCGATTCACCCAAAGCAAGGCAGCATTGCCACTGGTACGCAGAAAGTTACAAGTGCGAAGGGCAAAAAGAATGAGGAATAAGATACAGAGGGAGGGGTGTCGGAGAAAGGATAAGGGAAAGATGGGAATCAAGTGGATAAAAGACGGAAATTGAAGTTGCACTTAAAATCTTATAAATTGTAGCTATCAGGTAAGCAAGTGCATGAAAGTGAGTTCTAAAGGCGGGAAGTGCGAGAAAAGAAGCTGTCAGAAGAGAAGATGCGGTTACATTTGACTGTTTTCACTGTAATAGGAATTAAGCCTACTAGCCACTCTAGAAACACGAGTAAATTCGTGTAACAGGGGTACCAGGGAGATATGGTCCTCATAATAGCCGCGAAAATATTTGTAGAAAAGCCACTTCCCGTCGGTGAGAAAGTGGCTGAAGTCAAGCTGCTGAATCAGGATCGATAACATTGCAGATCCTTCTTTGAATTTTCTCGAGCCCCCGAGATGAATAGCAGGAGCGCCCGACCAAGTATGGTACGAATATTTAACGCATGGACGAATGGTAGATTTACATATGTGTAAGATAGATTCTGACGAGAAAAATCTCCCTGGTCCTACATAGTGCTCCTATCTTCCTAGCAGTGCACCAAGGCATTGATTTGATTTTGTCATTTCGGTAGCAAATGTTTTTAAGGCGGATGTTATTAGAGAAAACAGACATTGTGTTTCGATTTTTCTAACTTACGAATAATCATTTTCAGATCAGGACGAAATTCATAGTTCATTTAATAAGGAAGAAATATGATCTATGGTTTCAATATTTTTAATTCATCATCAGTGTTGATAGTGAGTTTTATAGAAGTAGTTAATAAAGTGACGTAGGCAAAGTGTGACGTGTATGTGTGTGTGTGTGTGTTTTATATACATTAGTGGATGAGGGTTCTTAAATTATAATTTTCTTTTTTATTTAAATATGATTGATTTTGTTGCATGAGATAATTCTGTTTTTACTGTTTGATCTTGCTAGTATTTTTGCATTATTTGTTACTATTATTCTTATGCTGCTTATAAATGTGTTGTCTGATGGTATTCTGGTTGGATAGGAGGCAGGTGGGTCTCTGTGAGAGCGTGGTTCTGGGATATCTTACATAAGACATTTTATGGTTTCATTTAAAGAAAAACATTCTCCGAGTGGGTAAGTGTATTCATATACAGCATTGGTTTTATGTAGAGAGCAGAAATTTGGGTTATATTATTTTTAACAACTAAATGGCTAATATTTGATGTTTTGTAGTATATAATAAAACATGCATTTATTTAAAATTAGGTTTTATATATCTATCTATTATTTTTACTGCTGCTTCTTCTTTTGTGATTGTCGTGTATTTTATTTTCGTAATATATGTAAATAATGTTATTGTCATTATCATGTTGTGACTATGGCTATTATTAAAATTATTGTTTAAATGATGATGACTTAAGAAATTTGAATATATATATATATATATATATATATGAATTTTCGTTGAAAGTCCGGCGCTTTTCCCCTTCAGATTTATCCAAAATTGCATTATCTCTGTGCAAATGTATATGCTGAACTCAAATCAACTGTTAATTATTGGGGAAACTTAGCTTTTTTTATTTAAATGTCCATAAAAAACGAACTATATCTTGCACTTTTTCTCTCCCGTAACTCTCAAGAAGTCATGTAATTAACTGCAGAATGACGTACTGCGTAGGCAACGAAGTTGGGCGGATTTTTGGTCGATTTTTCATTTACTGATACTTCCGGCAATGTATTTCCGGTAATGAAAATAATGCGCTATTGTATTTCTACGCTTATTACATTCATGACAGGAAGTACATCGCCGGAAGTTTCAGTAAAGGAAGAAAATCGACCAAAATCCGACAGAAAATTGCTGCCTACGTAGAACGTCATTCTGCAGTTAATTACATGACTTCATGAGAGTTACGGGAGAGAAAAAGTGCGAGATATAATTCGTTTTTTTAAATAGATTTTTCTAAGCGAAAAGGGTAAGTTTCTTCAATAACCAATTGTTGATTTGAGTTCAGCATATACATTTACACAGAAATAATGCTATTTTGGATAAATTTGAAGGGGGAAAAGCCGTTGGCACCTAAAACGAACATTTACCTATATATATATATATATATATATATATATATATATTCCATTTGTAAATGAGTTATTACGCGGACTAGGTTTCTACTATGAGTGGTGTTTTCAGGCGATTTGCAATAACTGATTTTACAGGTTTTTTAAGAACACTCACGTAACGGTGTCTTTTTTTTTTGAACGCACACGTGCCAGGGAATTTTTGATCGCGCAATTTTTAAAATTTCAAGGAATTATGGCGTTTTCATCCATGGCTCTACGAACCTAAGAGGTATTTTCTAGTACGGTTACACTTAGTCATAATTTCTGTTCTTTCATTCAACAGTTCTTTCATTCAACAGTTCTTTCATTCAATAGTTCTTTCATTCAACAGTTCGCTTTTTTTTTTTTTGAGAATAGCATAATCTCTAATTTTTCTTCTTGGCAGAGTCTACATATTTTGCCACCGTTGTAAGGCTTTGATGTTTTTACTATACTCCAGGTTATGTCTGGTTCTTTTCCATATTTTGATTTTAATTTCCACACGTGGCTAGCCAATTTTGTACAGTTTTAAGAGTTTTCTATTTTTGAATGTACACCTGTGATTGAACCACCTGTTCTTAAAGATGCCTTTGGTTGAACCGAAATATAATTTATTTCGGCCATTTGGGTCAGTTACCTTTGCTGTTGAAAATTTTGTTTAGTTCTGATCCTTTTCGAAAGTGTCTATCTATTAATATAAAAATGTTTGTCTTATTTTGATCTTTACCTATAAATTAATGGTGGGCTGAACCAGATAATGTTTTGTTTTCTATTATCGTTTTTTATTTGTCTGTTTGGTTGAGAATTATATTGTAAAATATTTTTATGGCCAGAATGTCTTAGTGCATCTTCATGAATATTTTTCTTTTCATCAAATACTGATTTGTTTGGCGAATTATTAGATAGTCTGTGTTCTACAATATAATTGTATTGAACACTTTTTAATACAAATGTGCACTGGTCTAACCTTTTTATGATCAGAAACTAAGTAATTAAACAAACAATATATATATATATATATATATATATATATATATAAAACGAAGATTAACGAAATTGTTTTAAACAACCGACAATTTGAAATTATTTGTTTAAACGTTATTTTTGATCGATACTCGTATTTAAGTAGATGTTCTGTTTATAATCAAACGGGATATATATTTATTTCCACCGCTCTGATTATTTACGATAAATTTTGTTACGAAAACATTTTCGTTTACATTTTATTATATATAATAATTTCATATATATATATATATATATATATATATATATATATATATATATATATATATTCATCAGTTTTCCATTATAATATGTGATCTACTACAATTGTGATATCAATAGATCATAATGTTTGCATTGAAGAGATCTTATCTCTTGACAGGAATAAAGCTATCTGCTTGAATTTTGGAGTGCAAAATTAATTTACATTTTCTACGACACGTCGTGGTTTGATGCTCTAAAAATATTCGATGTATTCACTATGACACAGTTTCTCGAGGGCATCATATATATCCAAATCCATTTATTTTAATACCCTTTTCATATCTATTACATTCACTTATTAGGAGCGGAGCAACATCATTATATTGTACTGACATATAAACAAACAGCTGTGTTTGTCATTAGTAAATATACAAAGGTTTTCATCTATTTCTTTCTTTGCCTTTGTGTCTTTCTATTTCTCCTCTTTCTTTCTTTTTCTATCTATCTATCTATCTATCTATCTATCTATCTATCTATATATATATATATATATATATATATATATATATATAACGCCAAACACATTTGGAAATTAAAAACACCTAAGGTCAAATGGTAAATTCTCAAAAAAGCAAGCACAGGATAATCTATAAAAGAACCATGCTTTCTTTGCCTTCAAGAAAAAATAGAGATCCTTAAATATATAAATAGTAACAAGCTCTTAAATCAGAGACACGAAACCACAGTAAACTGCAAGCACATTAGGGGCCTAACCCTACAATCATGCTAAGAAATACTAAGAGTTTGATTAGATATTCTCATTATAAAAGATAAAAAATGATATAGAAAAAATTGATCTAATAAATCCTTAAAGGAAGGTCTATCACTAAAGCCTACACCAATAACCTTACTTAACACAATAACCTTACTTAAATACAAAAATATTCCGTACTAAAAAAATTAAAAATTAAACAAATGGCTCCCAAAATTGAAAAAGAATCAAAATTCATATATTCAAAATTAAGATTAAAAATATACTACTTCAGAATAATTATATCATACACAAAAATAAACTGTAAGCACACGTAAGATATTTTTTATTAATATAAAAGATAAAAATTGCTATGGAAAAAATCGATGTAATAAAAACTTAAAGTAAGATCTAATCCCGCAAAAATATCTAAATAAATAAAATATATAAAAATTAAAAGAAATAAATAGGATTCCAAACGATAATTTATAGAAAAAAGAATATAAAAAAATTAAAAGAAAAAACCGACCCTCTAAACTTAAAATTAAGATTAAACATACAACTTTCTACAAAAAATTGATAAAACGCTAATTTGCATTTACTTCCTAAAAAATACAAATTTAGATTTCTTGAAATATCTTCGCCTAAATACAAAAATACTCCAACATATAAAATATTAAAAAAAAATATATTTAAAAAAAACATATAAAATAAAAAAATATTCCATACCGAAAAAATCAAAAATAGAAAGAAAAAACACCCCACCCTATCACGTCTATCTAAGAAACCCCAAAGTGAAAACCTAGACACAGGATCAAAGTAATGACATGAATTAGGTCCACTAACAGCAGACATAAATCAATTAAACGATAGCCAACCATAAAAATGACAACTCAACACGCCATCCTCTTAGAAAATCTAACCAAAAGATATACCCGACCGATAAAACGTACATTCCAATAGATAATACCATTAATCAACAATTTCACACTTACACAAGAGATTCTTCGAAAGTCTAACGGCCAAAACAAGAAAACGTTCACTTAATTACCAATAACCCCAACCAGCCCCCACGACAACAACGAACCAAATATAAACAGAGAATGATTCTAAACCTTTATTTCTCCCGATGATGTGTTTGAATCCAAACACTGAAACAGCCATATGATTGTAGAGAAGAGGACATATATAGAAGAAATTATGTACACTTTCTAAAACATAATTTATAATAAATATTCACAGCTCTATACATCATATATCGAGCACTGTCTTAAATTAATGTTTTGGACGGAAAAACATTTTTTTTCATTTTTTTTCAGTTTCATTTTTCGTTTGGTAAGCAAGAATCATATTTAAACTCTTTACCAATATATATATACATTGGTAGAGAGTTTAAATATGATTCTTGCTTGCCAAACGAAAAATGAAATTGAAAAAATTCTAAAAAAAGATGTGAAAAAAAAAACCCCGGACTAAACAAATAAAAAGAACAAGAAAAGAAAAAAGACCTTAACCTAAAATGCTAAGTACCGATAGCAGACAGGTCAAGACAGAACAGTAACACTAAACAATGGAACAGCGAAAAGAGATTACGTTCAAATTGTTTCAAGTTTCCCGCAACCTGATCGACAGATGCTTTTCGCCTGATGATCACTTTGTGTGAAAGTCAAAGTAACGATTTTGTTCTAGCCTCTTTATGCTGTTTCGTTGGTTAGCATATATATATATATATATATATATATATATATATATATATATATATATATATATCAGCATGCAGTGTGGGTATAGAAGATTCCAAAGGAGGTTCCTGTACATACAGTGGTAGGATAACTCTCTAAGAGAGCTCTAAACATATATGCATAGAAATAAAAATAGAGCAAATATAAGAAAAATTAAGACAGGCACGTTATTTCATGGTGAATCGGAAGTGTAGGCCTATTTCAGGCGAACCATAATCAGCTTCCGTCTTTATTTAACAAAGGGTTTTACACGAATCATTCGAAGATTCGTGTAAAATCCTTTGTTAAATAAAAACGGAAGCTGATTATGGTTCGCCTGAAATAGGCCTACACTTCCGATTCACCATGAAATAACGTGCCTGTCTTAATTTTTCTTATATATATATATATATATATATATATATATATATATATATATATATATATATATATATATATATATATATATATATATATATATATATATATATATATATATATATATATATATATATATATAGTTCATAAATACATTTTTGGTGCTTCAAGGAGCTCTTCAGTGATGTTTTCGTTCAGATTTAAATTTTTTTCTTCTCGGCAGACTCCATACTTTTTATTGTTAACTCTCGACAATGGGAAGAGATCATTTTCCCACACTCCTCTATTTAATAACAAATCCGAGTTTCACCTGGATTTTGGATCTTAATTCGCTGCTAATCTTTCTGGTATGTTCATCTATTTTTTTTATTTCTTCACTAAATTTACCCCTATACTTTGAATTGCTAATACTAATTATATTTTTACCTCTAATAATACTATTCAACTGGTCTATAATTAGCTATAACTTTCCCGTAAATTTATCGAAACTTACTTATATTCGTCATTGATTAGCTAATCGCATTTCTTATTCGGGTCACTCATCGATGCGCTGAGGCAGACGTTTATTTCTTCCTCCGTTGCTTCCAATTCACCATTTCGTTTTTCCCTAGTAAATTCTTCGCAAAGCCAAAGGGGTTAGCAAAAAAACTGACACGTTTCCTTGCTCTCTCTTTCCTTCCTCTTTGGTGCCATTTCCCACGCCTGACTGTTTTCAATTTCTCTCTAAGTATTTTTTAAAGTTCCTCAAGTGGTTGGCGCTCCTCTGTTTCTTTTACTTTTTAATAGGCTTTCTTGGGATTTCTTAATTCTTTCCTTAGTGCTTTTATTTTCTAAGCCCTACGGTTGTTAATATAGGGCTTCATTGTCTTTTTAGTGTCTTTATAGCCAAATCTCTCAACGCTATGCTTGTTATTATGGTGGTTATAAACTTCAGTTGTCTAGCTGACTGTAAAATCTCACAAATTTCGGTACTGAAACTCTGCCATGCCTCCTTGTTGTATGCTGGAGTTCATTTTATTTTCCCTCTGGATTTCATGCCCCGATTCTGGGAAACTATAGCTTGGAGAGACTGGACTCTGTGGGATGATTCCTGTTCCGGCTCTTCCTCCGTTTAACGAGGTTTTGAGCCTGTAGGTTGATGTGCGTTGTGGTGCAGTGGATATCGACTCGGAACGACAAATCGGGAAGCCGAGTTCGAATTCCAGTTGAATTCCTCGCATTCACTTACGCACAAATACCCTTGGGAAAGGCATTAACCCGTCTCTTCCCTCCAGTTATGGGTTAAATAATAGGACAGATTGGGTTCTATAACCTTGGCTGGCAACCAGTCTACCGCAGAAAGCAATGCCAGCCTACTTCTGGATAATCTTCTGCCCAGTCAGTCGTGTCTCTTTCGAGACATGATCGTCCAAAGCGTGTATCACGTATGGCACTTAACTGACTGACGTTGCTCTTGGTCTCCTCTATCAAGGCATTTCATCCGGCCCTGATCGATCTTTAAGCCTCGTATGTTTTTACACTTCTCACAAATGCATTTATTCGTAGTTGATTAGTCTTTTCCATTCGTTGCCATTGATTTTGTTATATTTTGGATCTCTTCCACCCCCACTCTTGGGATCCACCGGGGGTATATATACATATATGCATAACTGTTCAGCAATGAATTGAGTTCTTTCGGTGACTGGCATGTGTATACGCCGCTTATATATAACACGCTAAGATTTCCTCGCTCTGATTCTATATGCCAATGGCTTAGGGATTAGCGGCCGACACTAAATCGGTTGTGTTTCGATCCTGGCCGGAGTCAAGTAGATGCATAGCCACACTGGTGAGCTGTGATACAGTGAAACAGGCTTGTATGTGGATGACAAGTATATAAATAGATTTTAGGCACTTTCCAAAGGTGCGACACGGTGGGACCGCCTCCTCCAGACTGACAGCATCAAGAAGTCACTTTCCTGTCAAATCGACCATAATGTTATTCGAGCTCGGGCGTCATGGTCAGAAAGCGAACGTTCTAAACAATCAGGCACGCGCGCAAGCTTTGTGAATGAAATTGGGTAGATCGCTCACTTTGAGGAGTCGTCGATGGTTGTGCTAGCTAGAGATCACAAGTCATCGTGACCGAGGGTTAAAGTGTCCTATCCTTGTTCAGACTGTTGT
This sequence comes from Ascarosepion bandense, assembly GCA_037127315.1. Lineage (NCBI taxonomy): Eukaryota > Metazoa > Mollusca > Cephalopoda > Sepiida > Sepiidae > Ascarosepion > Ascarosepion bandense. The sequence continues at coordinate 1,463,532 of JBBBDQ010000115.1, forward strand.
CCAGGCTAGATAACGCTCTTTCCTCCAGAAACTGTAACTAAGATCAGCTCAGCATAGTTGAGGTAAAACCACTAGTGAGCCTCTGTGGGTGTTGGAGAAACACAAGTTTGTCTGAGCAGGAGACTGCAATGGAGATTAGCAAGCAGCCCTGATATACGGGTATCCTCGAATACGTGTGGCCACCCATTATATATATATATATATATATATATATATATATATATATAACTTTAAGCCAAAAGGAAAAGCAGGAACGCAAATCCCAAAAACCCGATCCTAATTAATATTAATTACATTAATATTAAAACTGATCAAGATGGAGGGCTCAGTGCAATTTATATTCAAATAGAAACATTTATAAAATAAACCAAATTCTGATGTTCAAATTCGCTGAATTTTGTTAGAAAAATGTGTTATTTAGCAGGTTTCGAACCAGCGATCACTAACACATTTTCCTAACAAAATTTCTCGTACATATTCAGACCGGTATATATACGGTTTACATTAGGATACATTTTAGAGCAGAGATGATTATTTACGAGGAATTGGAAAATTATATGTCTTGATTTGGCTACGTCGTTGAGTGGTCCAATACGCATCAGATCAATTGATGGCCTTTCCTATGTTGTTAGGTGATGCAGGTTCCAATCCTGCTCCATTTAACCAAGTTTTGAGCCTGTACGTTGCGTACAAAAGCCTACACACATATTCCTGACAAAATTTGTCATAAATATTCAGACCGGTATATATACTGTTTAATTAAAAACAAAATATCTAAAATAAAACACATTCCGATGTTCAAATTCGCTGAATGTCCATTTCTACGAGAAATTTTTACGAGAAATTTCTTGCGTCATCAGCAACGAATTTATTAAAAAAATCAAATAACAAAATGGACAAAGATATTTTACGGGCGGAATTTCAAAAAAAGTTTCATCACGAAAAATTAAAAGGGTGGAATTAATAAGAATGCAGACAGAAATCTATGTTTATTTTTATTTTTAGACTTTTTGAAAACCCCTACTTCTTAACTGAGTCGAGAGTTAAAAGTTGAAATTTAGCCTTGTCAGGTCGAAAGAAATAGTAGGGGGAAGAATAAAAAGAAAAAGGAAGGAAGTAAAAAGGAAGAAAGTAAAAGTGGGGAAGTGGGTGGTTTACATGGAAGTAAGCCAAGAAAAGAAAAAAAAAACAAAACAAAACAAAAAGAAAAAACCTGTATCCATAGAAACAAGACAAGTTTCATCAATCGTGTTAAAAAATAAAACATAACTGTTTTTAATTTAAATAAATGGGATAAATATATTGAAAAAAATTGTTTTAGGAAACATTTGTCATACAATTTAAATACATATTTTTTAAAATTAAATTTAAATTAGAAAAATAAAATTAAGAAAATTAATAAAAATTAATAAACATGAAAATTAAAATTAAAATATAAAATATAAAAAAGATTCTAACTTAAGGAGTATATCAATTCAACAAGTGTACACACACACACACACACACACACATATATATATATATATATATGTATACAAAAACACACAGCACACATACACACTCACACCCAACCACACGCGTACAAAAGCCTACACACATACACTTATATATGCTCACATACACATTTATGAATATAAATTACTTAAAAAGCTAAAGGATATTCGCAATTTATGAGTTAAATTCGATTATAATTGAAGACGTAAAGAAACTTATTAAAGGCAGTTTAGTACGAAAGGAAGGAAAAATTTTATTATATTTATTGTATTTATTATGAGGGCCCTGGTAAAAGAATCATCACAAAACCAAAAAAAAAATATATATATATATAAGGTGCAGGAAAAAATGGGGTTAAAATTATTCTGACCCGTTAAATGGTAGATATTTAGATAGGAAGAAGAAGGAATCTATAAGTCTGACATCAGTCATTGGTAGTGCGGTTCAAATTTACTAGTTAAAAATTAAATTAATTAATTAATTAATTTATCAATTAATCAATTAAAAATTAATTTATTTTCCGAGACTAAATTTAAAATTTAAATCTAAGTATAAACGTTCACAAATTTTGCCTTACGGCGGCATTTGCTAATGAATTTTTTTCTTAAATTCAGGAGTAAGTGCTGGTGAGGGTATTTTAATATTTGTCTTTTTTCCTGTAAACATAAACTGCATCTATCGTGAAAATTCCTAGGGATACGAGCTGAGCCTGTCAGTTTTCAACTAACTATAAGGTTTAGCCTTTCTTCCTTCATTTAACAAAATATTCGTGAAGAGCTGTTTGGTATTTTTGATTTGGGTTGGAAAAGGAATACCTATGATTGTAATAACGTTGCTTAAAGACCCCCGCGGATATACCAATATAGGTCCGGTAATTTTTTCAGTCGTTGGATGATGAGATTTGAGCCTCATAGATTACCTGGGTGGGTTTACACTTGCCTTCTACGGGGAAGATACTCACCGAGCTCCAGTTGCATTCATTAGAAATTCCAGACTTAGAATCTGTATTATATAAATCCTTTAATTTATGATGTCGTCCATATTTGGGGTACAGGAATAGCTAATTTTTAATGTGTTCCTATTAAAGATTTTCCGTAGGGGATTGTTGTTATTGAAATGTTTATCTATTAATCTGAGAAAATATTTTCCAATATTAATATTAGTTTGCTGTATGGAGGGTTAAACCATATTACGTTTCTTTTCCTACAATCATTCTTATTCTTGGTATTACATGGTCTGGGGTCAATAGTTGGTTTTATATACGTTAATTTATTTTTGTATCCGCTGTTTAGAAGGGCCTTGTTGTAAATTTCTTTACTTTCATTGAAAGTTTTCACGTTCGATGACAAACGGTTAATCCTATTATTTACGATATTGGGTATCTGTTTTAAAATAGGTTTTGAGTGATTAGATGGGATATTAATGTAAAAAGGGTAAACAATTTTCTTTGAGATAGGGCTAGTGGGACCCATCATTTAGGTTAAGGGTAATATGTAGGTAGTTTACAATTTTAAGATTAGAAGAAATTTCAACCTTAAAACCGAGAAAATTTAGGGCTCCAATGATCTTTTTATGAATTCTATTCGTGAAGGGTCCATTGGAATTGGGGATAAACATTTACCCATCATCTCAATATAAACCTATCTGTTTGTGGTCCAAAAGTCTGCTATTTGGTAACCGTTATCGTTACTTAGCAATGTTTTATGTCAACACAAGATAAATTCATCTTTGATAGTGGATTTTTTTTCTGTTAACGTCCCTGTAACCTCTCTGAAGATGGCTCATGTTAGCCGAAAGCTTTGAGCCAACATAATAAAAAGATATCCAAATGTTGGACAATTTTTGTCTTTATTTTTGTCTGAAATTTAAGCCTAAATTCGATGTTTAGAAAGGTTCATGATTAAGCATAATAGACATTCATTGTCTCGTATATTTAACATTTCGAAGCTACTTTACATGTTTCTCATCGGGTGATAAAGTTGGAATGAAAATTTAAATGGTGAAGACGGTTTATTTGTGGTGATATGATGTTTAAGTGAAAGTGGGGTTGGGAGCTTATTCTGATTCTGTCGGTCGTATTGTAGTCTTAGATATATGGGTTAGGAGAGGTGGCTTAGTTTAAGACAGATTCCTTTTTTTATTTTATCTGGATTTTGGTGGGAGGGGCGTCGCTGTTAATGAGAGCGATGTAAATTTATGTGGTATAGGGAGTTTTAGAATGGTCTAGTCCTCCGTTCGTGGTTCTAGTTGTCCTGCTATTGGGTTAAGAGAAGGGTATGGGGTAGATTAGTTTTGGGCAGGTCGCTTTTTCGTTTAGTTTTATAAACCATTGTAACAGCTATTACAATATAATGCTCTACGTTTGTATCGAGCACTCTTTATAAAAGTAAATGCATGAACAGCAGGTAAAAAAACCTACGAGTTCCACAACTTTGTTCTTCTTCTATCTGCCCTGTCCCTTCAGGATATAGGCGATCATGGCCCTCCACGTCTCCCTATCCCTTGTGACACTTAGCATGTTTGTTCCTGTTACTCCTGGCAACCCCCGTTCCATCATCCACCCGACCAGGCCCTGCAAATATGTTATCCGCTGCCTTCCTCTGTCTCTCTTTCTCTCTACCTGGCCAGTCAGTATCAGGTTCTCCAAGTTCTCCTTCCTCATTGCGTGTCCCAGGAACTTCAGTTGTCTCTTACTGATGCTCGGTATTAATTTCCTTTTGGTTGCCGTTCTTTCCAACACCTCATCGTTGCTTGCATGTTCAGTCCACGATATCCGCAGCAGTTTTGTCCTCATTTTCAATTATATTGTCCAGCACTCACTGTCATATTGAAAAAATGACATCACATAGCAATCCAGCACTCTTTTCTTTGTTTCTAGTGAAATTTTCCTGTGTGTTAGTACTTTGCTCAGCTTCTGGAACGCGTCCTTTGCCATGCCAATTCGCCTTCTGATCTCTGTGTCGCACTTTCCATCTCCTGTTAGAACACTTCCTAGATATTTAAATTTTTGCACCTGCTTTATTCTGGTATCCCCCACCTGTATTTGGCATTTTGGGTTGCACCTTTTGCTGATGACCATGCATTCAGTTTTCTTAAAGTTTATTTGTAGTCCTTTTTTGTCACTCTCCACCGCTACAGGCGGTCCATGCTGTTTGTAGGAGGTTCTGCAGTTGTACGAGGTCCTTCAGTTTCCTTTTCGTGTCTGCAATCAGCACTGTATCATCTGCATACCTTATGTTGTTCAAGTTGTGGCCTCCAATAGCAAATCCTAGCGTGTCGTCTAGGGTCCTCAAATTATTCTCGCTGTACAGGTTGAACAAATCCGGTGAAAAGACACATCCTTGTCTTACGCCTCTTTCTATCTTTGTAAATTTACTGAGATCGTTGCCTGTCCGTATGCAGGCCGTTTGCTGCTAGTAGAGATTCTTAATTACTCTGATGTCTTTCCCGAAAATGTCTAGGCTGCCGAGCATCTCCATCAATTCTTTGTGTCGTATCTTGTCGAATGCCTTCGCATAGTCAATGAAACATAGATATAAGTCTTTCTTCATTTGTATTTCCCTTTCCGAGAGCATCCTAATCATGAATATGGCGTTCCTTGTTCCAGTGTCTTTAACGAACCCGCACTGTTCCTGTCCTATCTCTGGCCTGATTCTGCTTCTCGCTCTATTCATCAGGATTCTGACAATCAGTTTTGTGATGTGACCCACTAAACTAATAGTTCTGTGTAGTTCACATTCGTTTGCACCTGGTTTCTTCGGCATTGCTATAAATATCGACTTGCATAGGTCGTCTGGTATTATTCCACTGCTATTTGTTACAATATATATATATATATATATATATATATATATACGCACATATTCAGATATCAAACGATGGTTTTCAATTTTCTTACACCCTGTACTTATATTATTCGAAGCCATAATAAATCTGATGATAGACTGATTGCCGAAAATAGATATGCATGCAAATGCAAATACAATCTTATTCTTATATCTGCCGGTTGCGTATGTTATTTTGTGCACACACACGCACGTACACACACACACACACACACACACACACACACACACACACACACACACACACACACATATATATATATATGTATATATGTATATATATGTGTATGTGTTTATACAATTAGGCGAACGAAAATAAATATAATCTCGAAAAGAAGTTTCCAGAGAATTTACGGTAGGCAAATTTGACGCAGATGTAGGAAAAAATGTCCATGCTGTTTGTATGTTCTAATAATAGTCCTGTGCATTTTGTCAATCGAAAAAGAAAATAGAAAATAAAAAGATCAGTGTGGGTGATATTACGAAAATCAAGTCGAAAGTCAAAAGTTACAGTAATGTTTTCTTCAGAAACTTTTCTCTTATTCCAATTTACTTCTTTCTGATTTTTGTCCAGACCGAAATACCAAACGCAAACGATTAATTCTATTCACCTTTCACGAAGACATTATAGATATAGGTGATAGATAGATAAAGAGAGATGCATATATATATATATATATATATATATATATATATATATATATATATATATATATTTGTGTGTGTGTGTGTGTAAAATGGCTAAAATTATATAAAAAATGATTTCTATCAAAGCCTACATTTTCTGATAAAAGACGAGAGATTCACCAAATGTAATTTCATGTTTTGCTGCTTACAGAATGGAATATATTTTAATCTCCCCGCCACAAAAGAAAAAAGATAAAAAAGCTGTTGATTTTTTAAATTTTTGGAGATTCAAAGTTAAATTCTTTTCCCGTGGTCTTGTCTTATTCAGCTATTAAAAAAAAACCCAAATATATGAATAAATAAAATAAAAACAAAAATAAATAAATAAATAAATAAAATGATGAAAAGGAATGAGTAAATAAACAGGAAAAATTACATACAGAATCCAAAACAGTAGAAATCTTTTGTGATAAAATTGAAAGAGAGAAGGATATTCATGTTAAAATCAAAATATTTATATAATACAGCACCACAAATTCAGTAGCTGTAGTAATACATACTAACTTTGTCTTAGTACAATAAGATGGGAACTAGAAAAAAATAGGATTAATATCATGTAACGATAATCTCCTCGGGAACTGGATCCGGCGTGTCGAGTTGAAATGTAATCTGTTTCGTTATTTCCACACTATACCGTAGGAAAAGGCAGAAATCCATCTTCTTTCAGTAATACGTTACATCGCAAGGTAGGGTGGCAGATAGTCTAAGAAAATGAAAACACCCACCGTAAATAACAAGTAGGGCAATCAATCAAGGAATAGCAACTCTGAATCCAAAACAAGCCTGAAAAGGAATTGACTTGGACATATCTACTCTTTCAGTATATGTGGTGTCTGTAATTGATTCTTTTTTCTTCTTTTATTTGCCGTGTCCCTTCAGAACATAGAACATCATGAACCTTCACTTACCCCTATTCCTTATCGCTTTTAACACGCTTTCTCTTGGTATCTCTCCCAAACCCGCCATCCACTTGATCAAGCCCATTAAGTATGTCTCGCATTTCTTTCCCTTGTCTCTCTTTGCCTCTGTCTGTCCCTGGGGTATGAGACTGCCCAAGTCCTGCTTCCTTATTACGTGTCCAAGAAACTGCAGCTATCATTTCTTGAAATTAAGTATAAGTTTCCTTTGCGTCTCCTTTTAAAACCTTGTTGTTGCTCACATGTTCGATCCATTCTATCATCAGCATCCTTCTGTAAAACCACATTTCTGATGCTTCCAATCTCTCCTTCATCCTTGAGGCGATTGTCCAGTATTTGCAGCCAAATAGGAGGACAGATCTTACATAAGAATCCAGTACGCTATTCTTTATTTCCAATGAAATGTTCCTGTCTCTCAATACTCTGCTTAGCTTTTAGAATGAACCAAGCCTATACACCTTCGGGTCTCAGTGTAGCACTTTCTGTCCTCTATCAGAACATTTCCAAGATATTGAATTTTTTGCATCCGCTTAATTTTAGTATTCCCGACCTGTAGTTGGCATTTTGGGTTTCTCTTTTTGCTGATGACTATGCATTCAGAGACCATAAACGTGTTGTTTGCAAATAGGGAAGCCCTGCGTAACTTATACTCAGTATTTGACATGTTTATAAGACCAACTTCTCGGGAATACGCAACGTTAGGTAGGATGTATATTTCAGTCTGTTAGTTAAGTGCCATACGTGAAAGAGACATGATTGACTGGGCAGACGATTTTCCCGCATCAAGTTGTCATTACTTTCTGCGATAGACTGGCTGTCAACCAAGGTTATAGAACTTAATGGGTCCTACTATTTAACCCATATAGGGAGAAGCGACGAATTAATACCTTTCCCAATAGTATTTGCGCATGTAAATGTAACAAATTCAACTGGAATTCGAACTCAACTCTCCGATTTCTCGTTTCGAGGCGATATCTACTGCATCACAAGCAATCGTAAATAAGTTCAACTAAAGAATAAGTAGGGGGAAAATAGTATTTGTCGATATTTCTGAGATGAGGTAGTATTTGCATTATTGACACTGTTCGAACTCTTGTCCTCATCTTTATTGCAACGTTTGCGACGTTTCAGCAGTTGTACACTCTGGTCTTTGAGGACACATGGCTCAGCAGATATAAGTCTTAGTTGGTTACAGTGACTTGACCCAAAAAGTTGTGAGATCAATACCTGGCTGCAGCAGAGGTTAAAAATAACTTACAGAGTTGAGTTAAAGAGGTATGACTACATGGTATCTGGAAATGTCTTGGCACATGGAATAAGAACTATATACCCCACTGATCGAAATAATAAGGTTCGGTTTAAAATTCCCAGCACGTAAAGAAGGCCAAAGCGTACAACAGCCGAAACGTTATAAATATGACAATAAAGTTTAGTTCAACAGTCCGAACAGTATAAATAATATGGGAAATAGTGTTTTGTTGTTTCATCTTCCAAGTATAACGATTGCCAGTTTTGAGAATCAGAGTTGGAAGTTTTACTTTAACTTGCTATCCTTTGGTAAAGGTGTGAAATGCAGAAATTTCTCACTCACGAGGCAAATTCAAGTACGTTAGTGGACTGATATTTAAATAATAACAGACTACACAATGTCAAGCATATTCCTTCGTCATGGGAAAACCAGTAGTATTAGATAAACATAACACAAATCGCTGCAGATAAGCAGTGGCCCTGTCATTCAAAGTGAAACAAAGAACAAAGGATTGCTCTATTCTAAATCAGCTGACCCTTTCTGGCTTCATGAAACTCACGAATGGAATAACTAAACGGGAATGTTTCAAGTCGCTTCACCCTCTGTTCCGATCTCAAATGGAACCATTAGGTTGAGTCAATAGCTAAATCCACTGCTAGGAAGGCTGGGTCACTGTGTCGGGCCAGGATGTTTTACTCACCTGAATCTATTCTGCATATATACAATCAACCATTCGTCCGTGCATGGAGTACTGCTGTCATATATGTTCAGGCGCCCCTGCTGTTCATCTCAGTGTTTTTGACAGGCTCCAAAGAAAAATCATAGGTACCAACTTGGCGGCTCGACTCCAGCCACTTTCCCACCGACGGGATGAGGCTTCTCTTTGTCTGTTCTACAAATACTTTTATGGCTTCTGCTCCAAAGAACTTAAGTCACTGGTGCCTCTGCAACAGGTGTTTACTCGTGCAACCAGACTGGCAACTGGGTCTCACCCATTCACAGTTAAATCAACCAAATACAGACGACAATTCTACTCCTGCAGCTTCTTTTCCCGCACTTCCCGCCTGAGGAACTCGCTTCCTTATTCTTGCTTTCCCGACGGCTACAACCTCTAGGAATTTAAATGCAATGTCAATACTCATCTCTTAACATTTGACTGTAGTTCTTTCTATACCACCCTGTATATCATTTCTTTTCTCTGCAACTTTGCAACTGTCATCACACCTGTTTTCCCAACCTTCTATTGCACCTTTCTTACTGGTTCGTCTTTCTCTTCACTTTCTCCTATCTAATCTTTTACTCTTATGTAGCCCCCAGCACATCAGTGTCGTTACCGCCTTGCTCAGGGTGATATGATTAAAAAAATTCTCTTTTACAAAGCAAATTTCATATCAGCAGCTGGTGACATTTTTTTAAATCATTTCACCCAAACAAGGCGATAATGTCATTAAAACGCAAGGGGTTACTGGAAGAGAATGAGAAAATATTAGTGAGAAGAAAGAACAATAAAAGAACAGTTTTCAGGAAGATAAAAGATGGCGATTGATTTTGCATTAAGGTTTTCGAAAATTCTCGGTAGCAGGGAAGTAAGAAATTAGAAGAAACTTTCGTAGGTGATAAGTGCGAAAACAAAAAACTGTTAGAATAAAAATACGTTTGTATCTAGCTACTTCAACAGTGAAACGACGGGACCTATTTACCAATCTAGTAGACCACTTAAATGCATGCGACCGAGCTGTCAAGAAGAGCAAGTGTCATGAAATTATTATAGACAACTGGAAGGCCGTCACAGAGATGAAAAAAGTACTGTAGTCGAAATGCCAGGTTAGAAGCGATAATATTACAGACGCTTCTTTGGATTTGTCGAGTATCTCGAGATATATATCAAGAGAAGCATAGGAGATATGGAAGCAATATTTTTAAGCAAATAGATCTTCGGCAGTTTTAAAATCTGACGCATCACAATCTGCCTTCCTCCAATTTTCTTGCTTATTTCATTTTACGCCTTACTAAAATGAGTTTAGTAGTCACTATATATTCAGCAACATGGCAAAACCAAGGTAGAGTCAAGGATGTAATGATCAAAGGATCAGTGTAACAAGACGTGATTAACGGAAATTATATGATCGCTTACTAACTTGCGCATTTATAAATCTACAAATCGTCAGTGCTCAGTGCCTTAAATTCTGTCTGACAACAGATTTTGATGCCAGTGACACAGAGTTAAATATTTTAGCCATGAAACATGCTGAAGATATTGGAAATATAACGACACTTTCAACACTCTGGGAATGAGTTATTATCTCGTAAGTCATGCTGTCTATAATCCATACATTATTAACATTCAACGAGCGAAAGTTGTGTGTGTTGCTGTGGATAGGTGAGTGAGGGAGAGAGCGAGTGATAGAAAGAGGATGGTCATAAATTACATTGAAACTGTTCAGAGACATAATATATATATATATATATATATATATATATATATATATATATATATTCTGTTTGTGTGTGTGTGTGCATGTGTGTGTGTGAGTGAGTGTGTGTGATTCTGAGGAACGAAGAATTCAGGCAAGACAGTTTAACATTAACGTAAACAATGTACTCGTTTCTTTTACGTTTGAACACCTGCCGAGGAAGGAAAGACAGCACTCTTAGAAAAATGTAAATCGGCCAAGCCACAGATTATATTTAAATACAGACACACAACTATACTTAAAGGAAGATACACAGACAATGAGAAAGCTTTGTTCTCATTTTAAGTTCTTCTACGTATTCTTATATCTTAAATGTATATGTGCAGATTTCTATTGTGCTCTTTAACAGTATATGAAAATCTCACCGTGATAACATTCTCAGGCAAGTAGTCATTGAATGTTCTTTACTGGTGACCTTCGTCATACTAATTTTAAACTATAAAATATTTATCTATAAATCTTTAATATTTTCTTATAAAACTACCAATAGAACTCCCTGTTCTCTCTCTCTCTATGACAATATACAGGCTAAAATGTCTGCCTTCTTCTACCGAACGCCCATAGCCCAGAGGTAGAATCGCCGACTGACGCCAGTTCGGTCGGGTTTCAATCCAATCCTGGGTTAAAAGCAATCGGAGTCTAACCGTACTGATGAGCTGTGATACAGCGAAACAGATCTATCTGCGGTTGACTATATATATATATAGTCAACCGCATAATTATGACCAGTAGTTTGTATATATATATATATATATATATATATATATATATATATATATATATATATATAAACTACTGGTCAT